>MU789131.1:19402-76499 GCA_026770625.1 Nicotiana glauca
TGGACCCCCCCCCCCCCCCCCCCCCAAAAGAAAGATAGCATTGTCCTCAATGTTAATATCAAAATAAGATCATGTAAAGGATTAGAGAGTAAAGAAAACTCCCTATGTGGTCTCTATCTGCATCGAGTCAGGCACATTAGTGGGGTTCTCGGACTGCATAGGATCATCAGCTCCCTCTGTGTCCTCTAACTTGATCTCCAAATCCTTTGGCTGGGACTGGATCATCTCCTCAGCAATATGTGTAGTGGTAGTCGGCTCCTCAGACTGGCCAGCTACTGGTGATGGTGCCTCATTGTCACGCCCCAAATTTGGGAAGGCGTGGCTGGCACCCGGTGCCGCACTGGCCCGAGCAAACCACTCTGTAACTTATGATCATTCGACCAAAACTAGAACATACATAGGTTGAGTTAGTTGAATTCATTACTTTCATAGCTATCATGGGCCTACATGGCCACAACTCCTAATGTACAACTGTGAGTGAAAAATGCTATATCACTGAACCATTTTTCTTAAAACATGAACAGATATGGGTCGTCAAGACCTCTAACATACTGTAAAAAATGAATCTTTATCTACAAAACCTCTAGGATTATTTGACATCAAATGGGACAGGGTACCGGCCTACCCATAAGTCTGTTTTAAAACTCTGACATGATGACTCATAGACTTGGCTGCACTCCGAATGAGGTGAAGTCTTACCGATCCTTAGCTGAATTTTGACCTCATCTACTATGAGGGCTCGTCAAACTGATTGTCTATACCTGCAGACGTGAATGCAACGTCCCCAATAAAAGGACGTCAGTACGAATAATATACCAAGTATGTAAGGCGGAACTGAAATATAACAGTAAGTCAACATTAATTAATGACATATAACAATCAACCTGAATCTCTGAAGTGCCACCGTATATGCATACTTATTATACTTACTTACATACATATATATATATATATATATATATATATAATGCTTCTCTTTGAGACTATTATTCATATGTATGATGATGCATGACTACCCAACTGATCAGTGGTAATTGTCCGACCGGCCATAGCACGATGGTAAATACATGACTGCCCGAGCGACCGTAGCTTGGTGGTTAATGTATGACTGCCCAACCGGTAGTAAATAATAATATATAACTGCCCGATCGGCCATATCCCGTTGGTAAATACATGACTGCCCGAAAGGCCGTAGCACGGTGGTAAATGAAGATGCATGACTGCCCAACCGGCCGTAGCACGGTGACAAATAAATATACATGACTGCCCAACCAACCGTAGCACGGTGGTAAATATGTAACTGCCCAACCGGCCGTAGCACGTTGGTAAATTCATATGCATGAAGATGCATGTATTACTATATTATGAACATTAACATCTTTATCATATATCTGAGTAGAGACTTAGGAACATACTTAGACGTGCTTGTATATCACTTTACAAGAATGAATAACATAGACATCTGTAACTGCTAAGAATAGAACCTGTGATGACCCAAAAGGTCATCACTTGTTTTGAAAATAAATTTTATATTATGAGGCCTTAAACCTCCTTTTGTCTCAGCTCCATTTGCATGCGCAGTCCGGGCATGTTGCCGGAAAGCTTTTATGTGAAAACTAAGTGAAATAAGAAATTGGCTTTTAAAATTGAATAACATTGACTTTGGTCAACATTCTTGATAAACGGATCCGGACCTGTAATCCAACGGTCTCTTGGGGTTCGTAGCAAAATATGAGACTTGGGCGTATGCCCGAAATCGAATTTCAAGATCCCAAACCCGAGAAATGAATTTTTAGATAAATTGTTTAAATGAAATTATAGTAGTTTTTGGAAAATAAAAAGAGGTTTGAAATTTATGGTATCGGGCTTGTATTTTGGTTCTGGAGCCCGGTATAATTCTTATATAATGATTAAGTTGAATTTGTAAAGTTTGGTAAGAATCGGAGTCCGTTTAGTATAATCCGGACCCTTATTTGAGAAAATTGGGAATTTTGACGTTCTTGAGTGATTTCATGAAGAACAGAAGACGGAGGCGGTCTCACAAGGAATAAATTTCTATTCTGGGTTATGCTGCTTTCCTGAATTTGAGGCTTACTTCATAGTTGTTGATATTATTTTGATGATTTGATCGCAGGATCAAGTCTGTATGATATTTTTGGACTTGCGTGCATCTTTGGTTTGGAGCCTCGAGGGCTCGGGTGAGTTTTATATAGGCCACAGAGTGAATTTAGACTTAGAACATAACTGTTGCAAGTTCAGAGAAGTTGCAGATCTCGGAAGCCGACTTCGCGGTCCGCAGTGACTTTTTATGACCGCGGTGGGGTCTTCGCAGCCGCGGTGGGATTTATGTGGTCCTCGGTGAGCAAGTCTATGTCTCCGCGGCCATGCTCGAAATTTTTCGATCCATGGCGGAGCTCCGTGGCCGCAGTCCTTTCTATGCGGTCCGCAGTGAGTGTATGAGAAGAGTATATAAACGGGACTCTTCAGCTATTTTTCAATTTTCAACACCCTAAAACATCTTTGGGCGGTTTTCAAAAACAATAACTCTTCCAAACCATTTTTAAGTTATTTCTAACTCATTTCTTTCAATCTAATCCATCTTTTTACATAATTTCATTTCAAAATCAAAGCTCTTCATGGGAAAAATTAGGTGTTTTGGGTAGAACTTAGGATTTTTGAATTTTGGGGATTTGGACCTTGATTTGAGGTCTGATTTCAAAATAAATTATATATTTGAGTTTGTAGGTGAATAGGTAAATGGATTTTGATTCGAACCTCGAGTTTTGACCATGTGGGTCCGGGGACTTTTTTGACTTTTTGGGAAAAACTTTAGAAAACCTATTTTCATGCATTAGAATTGATTCATTTAGCATTTATTGATATATTTAAGTAACTTGTGGCTAGATACAAGTGAATTGGTGGTGGAATCAAGAGGTAAAGTGGTAATTGAGGCTTGAATTGTGTTCGTGGCATCGAAGTAAGTGTTTGGTCTAACCTTAGCTTGAGGGATTAGGAGTTGTGTCCTATTTGCTGTGTGTTAATTGTTGAGTATGACGTATAGGCACGGTGACGAGTATCTATACGTTGGTATCAAGCATGCCCGTGGGTCTGATACTATGATTAATGTGACTCCATTTTGTATTGTTCATACTTTATGTGATGATTTTTATTGTTGAACAAGGCTTGTGGAAGTAATATTGGTAATTGAACATTGAAGAGTGTTGGCTCAAGTTGTAAAATAATTTGTGGAAGTATTATTGGCAATTGAACATTATAGAGCATTGGCTCAAGTTGTGAATTGAGTTGTGAAGTAAATGTGAAAAAGAGGAGAAGTTTATGATATTGTCTCCCTTGCCGGGATGTTGTTGCTTTTGATGTTATCTCCCTTGCCGGGATGTTATTGCTTTTGATATTGTTTCCCTTGTCAGGATATGGTTGTTATACTATTGTTCTCTTGCCGGGATTTTATTGATTTCCTTGCCCTTATTGCTTTGTGATTGTTGTTTGGGTAAGGAAGAGTGTTAAAGCACGAAGGGTGATGTCGTACATGATATTTGTGAGAGAGAGTGTTTAAGCATGAAGGGTGATATCGTGCCACATGATGTACAATTCCGTGCCATGATATGAGTGATAATGCACGAAGGATCATTCCGTGCCATGATTATGTGAGATAAAAGCACGAAGGGTTATGCCGTGCTGATTATATTGATTTTTATGGTGAGGACGAGATTAAAAGCACTAAGGGTGATGTCGTGCACTTGTATTTGATTTTCGGATTTTGTATTGATAATTGAGTTATGGTTTCTCTATATTTAATTGTTCGTTTTCTGTTGATACTTGTGGTTCCCTGCATCATGATCCCCCTTCCTATATTAAATTGTGAATTTCTGTCTTAATTTTCCGCTGTATATGATCTAACTGCATAGGTTTATTTGGTAGTCTGATCCTAGCATCGTCACTACTTCGCCGAGGTTAAGCTAGGCACTTACCAGCACATGGGATCGGTTGTGCTGATACTACACTCTGCAACGTGTGCAGAGCCCACTACTGCAGCCTTCAGTCCAACAGGCTACCTGAGGTAGTCCTGCAGGCATGCGCAGGCCTTGGCGTCTCCTTATATCTTTTCATTCTATTTCTTTCATGTATTCAAGAGACAGCATTGTATAAATCTTTCGGACTTTTATTTGTAGTAATCTTAGACAGTCTGTGATATTGTGATACCAATTCTGGGTAGAGTTGTACTTAGACTTCTGTAGTTTGTATTAATATAAATTGTCAAATTTCGTCTACCACACTGTTTTGTTATTATTATTTCCACTACTTTTTTATGTTATTTTGGAATTGCTAAGGGATTAAAAATAAAAATAGTTAAATAATTGGAATAATCGGCTTGCCTAACTTTCACTAGTAGGCACCATTACGATTCTCGAAGGTAGAAAATATGGGTTATGACAGAACCACTGATGAAATAGTGTTACGTTTACGTATCGTTACTTGGATCATGCCAAAAGAAAGAAGGATTATCCTTAACGTAACTGAACCGATTCTCTTAAAATTTGCAATTCACGCTTTATAATCAACAACCAACGTTATCTAATTTTGGTATGGAACTATTTTGCTCTTTGAAGAACTCACGAGCATCCACTCTCTATAAGAGATTCAATTGGATTTTAAGGAAACATATGAATTCATATTGAATAAATATAAAGCAAACTAATTGTAGTAAAATGGAAGCTCACGGGCAGCCCATTCCTTAAGACATTCAATTCCATTCTTGATATTTTATCCTTTGTTACAAAGGAATAAGCATTTCATAGTTGTAGGAAATCTTAAGTAGGTGTGGCCCACTTAGTGGATGACTAAGTCATTTTAAATCCTCCGATATGTGACATTTAAGCAAGATTTTAAGAGTCACTTTACAAGTTTAGGTGTGCTGCCAAGTTAAAGCCTTTTAGGCTTATCCAATATACTAATTAATCATTTACTAATTATTAATTAACTAGTTAATTTCCCTATTAACAAATAATTAATTAATTACTCACATAATTTAGAATTATCTCAAATTACTTAAAATGCTTCTTACTTTTAACACATTTTATATACCCTACTATCATGATCATGTGATACCATATAAAAATAATACATACACTATTATTTCATTAAAACATCCGTCTGAAAAAAATACATATATTTTCTCAACTTCTAATTTTTCTAATCTCATATAAAGAGTAACAATTCTCGTATGCTTAATTCTTAAAATGGTCAAAAAATAACCTTCTTTTCTTGTGAGAAAATAATTTATATCTTTACAATAAAGAAAATCTCATAAACTTTCTCATATTATTTGTATAATTTGAAACATATTCGAAAGTAGTAATATTAATAACTGTATAAAATTATATTTTTCAAAATATTTTACAAAAATATTCCACCCAAATTACCATATCAAATGTATATAACGGTATCAATGTTGTTATATAAACTCACAGGACGTAACACTCATGCTCTGCTGCATGTTGGCCTAAGTAAACGTGAAGTTTTGAAGACTGACAAAAGAACTCAGCCATGGACCAGGTCCATCTTGTGAAGCACAGTTGTGATCAACCCAAACATATGACATGCACGTGAAGGAGATATATCTAAGTTATCAGAAGAGATATCTCCTTATCATGATCGAAAAGATTGCATATGGGATAAGGAGAAAGACTCCTTACACAAAAAGAATACTGTTTAGGAAAAGGATAAGAGTTAGAGTATGAGATCAACTAGAACTCTTCCACCACAGAAGAGTAGCATATGTATCCTAGTCAATCTCTTATTACTAACTCCTTAAATATCAATGTTGTTCTCTTTTACAGGGCTGCAGCCTTCAGTCCAACAGGCTACCTGAGGTAGTCCTGCAGGCGTCCGCAGGCCTTGGCGTCTCCTTATATCTTTTCATTCTATTTCTTTCATGTATTCTAGAGACAACATTGTATAAATATTTCGGACCTTTATTTGTAGTAATCTTAGACAGTCTGTGATATTGTGACACCAGTTCTGGGTAGAGTTGTACTTAGACTTCTGTAGTTTATATTAATATAAATTGTCAAATTTCGTCTTCCACACTGTTTTGTTATTATTATTTCCGCTACTTTTGTTATGTTATTTTGGAATTGCTAAGGGATTAAAAATAAAAATAGTTAAATAATTGAAATAATCGACTTGCATAGCTTTCACTAGTAGGCACCATTACGATTCTCGAGGGTGAAAAATTTGGGTTATGGTAGAACCACTTATGAAATAGCATTATGTTTAGGTATCGTTACTTGGATCATGCCAAAAGAAAGAAGGATTATCCTTAACGTAACTGAACCGGTTCTCTTATAATTTGCAATTCACGCTTTACAATCAACAACCAACGTTATCTAATTTTGGTATGGAACTATTTTGCTCTTTGAAGAACTCACGAGCATCCACTCTCTATAAGAGATTCAATTGGATTTTAAGGAAACATATGAATTCATATTGAATAAATATAAAGCAAACTAATTGTAGTAAAATGGAAGCTCACGGGCAGCCCATTCCTTAAGACATCCAATTCCATTCTTGATATTTTATCCTTTGTTACAAAGGAATAAGCATTTCATAGTTGTAGGAAATCTTAAGTAGGTGTGGCCCACTTAGTGGATGACTAAGTCATTTTAAATCCTCCGATATGTGACATTTAAGCAAGATTTTAAGAGTCACTTTACAAGTTTAGGTGTGCTGCCAAGTTAAAGCATTTTAGGCTTATCCAATATACTAATTAATCATTTACTAATTATTAATTAACTAGTTAATTCCCCTATTAATAAATAATTAATTAATTACCCACATAATTAAGAATTATCTCAAATTACTTAAAATACTTCTTACTTTTAACACATTTTATATATCCTACTATCATGGTCATGTGGTACCACATAAAAATAATACATACACTATTATTTCGTTAAAATATCCGTCTGAAAAAAATACATATATTTTCTCAACTTCTAATTTTTCTAATCTCATATAAAGAGTAACAATTCTCGTATGCTTAATTCTTAAAATGGTAAAAAAATAACCTTCTTTTCTTGTGAGAAAATAATTTATATCTTTACAATAAAGAAAATCTCATAAACTTTCTCATATTATGTGTATAATTTGAAACATATTCGAAAGTAGTAATATTAATAACTGTATAAAATCATATTTTTCAAATAATTTTACAAAAATATTCCACCCAAATTACCATATCAAATGTATACAACGGTGTCAATGTTGTTATATAAACTCACAGGACGTAACACTCATGCTCTGCTGCATGTTGGCCTAAGTAAACGTGAAGTTTTGAAGACTGACAAAAGAACTCAGTCATGGACCAGGTCCATCTTGTAAAGCACAGTTGTGATCAACCCAAACATATGACATGCACGTGCAGGAGATATACCTAAGTTATCAGAAGAGATATCTCCTGATCATGATCGAAAAGATTGCATATGGGATAAGGAGAAAGACTCCTTACACAAAGAGAACACTGTTTAGGAAAAGGATAAGAGTTAGAGTATGAGATCAACTAGAACTCTTCCACCACGGAAGAGTAGCATATGTATCCTAGTCAATCTCTTATTACTAACTCCTTAAATATCAATGTTGTTCTCTTTTACGGGCAACGCACTTAAGCAGAAGTGAAACGTAAATTGAGAGCAAAATAGCAAGCAATTTTGTAAGTAATTTATGTGAGTTTCAAGCTTGCAATCCTGAAGCTACTTGAACCATATAGAAGAACTAGTTCCATGTGTCTATCATTTATTCTAGTTCAATTGTAGTAGGAGATTTTACATTGTACCTTTAAGCTTTTATAAAAGCAATTGTATTAGGTACTTAGAGTATTCAAATTAGAGTTAACTTGAAGTTATCGCAACAGTTGAGGCTGTGTGCCACAACGAGATTAGAATTAATCCTAGGTTTACAAAAGAGTTTTTGCAAATGAAGTTTTTGGCTCAGTGACTTAGTGAAAGTTTGGGAATATCCTACTGAGTAGTAGGTCGTGATTTTTTCACCTTTTGAGCCAGGTGTTTTCCATATAAAAATCTCTGTGTTCTTTATTTTCTTTACTTATTATTCCACAAACAATATTAGTTGGAACACATAGAAGAACCAGGTCCTTCTATAATCAAGTTAAGCGAAAATTGGGTACCACACAAATCATCCCCCTCCCCTCTGTGGTATTGAAGTATAAAACATTAGATGTTTGTGTTGCAGGGGCTTGCCCCTCCATGGGCAAGTCCAGTGGGATGTATCCAGCAGATGTATACTTCTTTACCTCCTTCTTCAGTAGCTCCACTGACTCCTTTGAGACCTGAGTCTTCTTCATTTTCTTCACTTGCTTGCCCAGATCCCAGATAACCTTTCCATATGTATCCAAAGTCACCAGGAGCTTCTTTTGGTTGTCCAGAAGCTCCTTCAATCAATTCTCCACTGATGGAGATACTTGAAGTTATGTTGGGGCCGACTGTGCTGCTACTGCACTGGATAAAATAGATAGCTTTGATGTAGCTGCCTGCATCCAGTTGTTGATGTTGGATAATGTCTGAGAAACCTACATTGCAGTCTGAGGGTAAGTGGAATATGAGATAATGGTACAGTGATGGATGGCCCGGATGAAGGAGGAGGCATGGCAGCTGAATATCCTGTTGATGTGCAAGGCTCTGACCCGATGGCCATAACCCTTGGCTTTTCAGACTGGCTAGTGGAGGTAGTGGCTTTACCCTTTGCTTTAGGGTTGTCCGATTCTTGGAGGCTATACTAGGAGAAAGGCTTTTTTGGCTTCACCTTTGTGTCATAGTGCTTCTTCTCGACCCCTTGGTCCTCGAGATACATAGTGATGAAGTTGGAGTAGGGATAGGATCTTTCTTCTTTTCCAAATGCTTTGGAGATGGAATAATACATGAGGTTCCCCACATTGATTGGATAACCCGCCATGATAGAAGCTATTAATATTGTCCAGGAGAGTGGGAGGACATTATCATGCTGGCACGGGTCTAGCCTACTGCACACAAATATGGACCACCCTTTGGCTTCAAGGCTGAGAGTGTTTCTGGCTATTGAGAATCCAGGTGCGAGCCCTACTGGTGTCGTCCCTGGAATGGCTAATATCTCTACTATCCATGGACGGGCGGCTTCATCTAGGTCCAGCTTCTCCAAGTATTGCATGGCTTCCACATCCTCAAAACCGGCATAGTTGTTCAAAGTGTGGACATCAAATCGGACATTCAAGTTTCGGACTTTTGCCACAGTGGTGCCCTTTTTGATGTGGGCAACATTTGTGTAGAACTGTTTGACAAGGTACTCATTTGCATCCACCACTTTGCTGGTGAAGTACTTCCACCCTATTCTCTCCTCAAACTGTTTCTTGACATTTGGATTATGGGGAAGAAGGTATCTCTCTATGAACTGTCGCTCAAGGGTGATCGACCTTTAGGGCCCCCATTTCCGGAATTTCAAATATGCTTTCTCGCTCACAAATCTATCAGCCCACACCTCGGGCTTTCTTGACCTGGCCAATCCCCGCACATTGGTATCACCTTCTCTCCCGTTATCCGGGACCTCATCATCATCATCAATATTTAGGGGCAGCTATTGAGGCCGATGTTGTAGCAGGTGGGAAAGATGGTACCGAAGCCTCACTACCTCCCTCTGAGCCATCAAACGACTCAGAAGAAGAGGTGGGTTCATAAACTAAATGAAGTTTCCTTGGTAATTATGTAGGGTTATGTGTTGGCACGAAGTCTCCTTCATAAGCTTCCCGGGATGGGACATAATCACTGGTCTCAGAATGGTCCGCGACTTTATCTGCAGCTTTAATAGAGGCTCTTAATTTGCCGATAGACTTTTGCACTGCTAGAGGTAGCTTAGTCATGCCTTTACCCATGCATCGGAGGGTTCTGCTTCCCTTTGTATGTATCACTTCTACCTCGGGAACGTACCATTGTTTGCAACGTACAAGCAGTGAAATATAGCTAGAATAGGGGTTCAAGCATGTGTTAAAATAGTACAGATGAAATACCCATTGCGAACCGCGTAAAAGTGAAAGTTTTCGCGAAGAGGTCAAGCTCAGACTACTGACTCTCTGAACTTGATCAAATGTGGACCGCGAAAAATAGGACGCGGCTTCGAATGACCCATTGCGAACCGCATAAAAGTAAATGGGTCGCAAAGGCCAATGATAAAGTCTCTAAAGTTCAAAAGCACGGACCGCAAAAACTTGGATACGGCTGCGAAGGACCAACCGCGGATCCCAGATTGACCACGGCCACAAAAGCTAAATACTTTGAAGTTAGGGTTTTGCGGATTGTGTAATTTTGGACGGGCCACATACCATATCGCAGACCGTAGAAAATTGATTGCGGCCGCAAAACTCAAATAAAATCGGCAATAAAGAACACTGATAACTAGGGTTTTTACTGATTGTGCAAACATTATAGCAATTAACCATGCAAAATTACTAACCCCAGCCCCCATTAGGTATACAAATGCTACCCATAAGTATTTAAGCACAATTAAGCATTAATTTGACATTATAGCAAGCATTTAATCCTAAATAAAAAGGAAAATAAAATTAAGAGAAGAGAAAAGGAAATAAATGAAATCAAATTATTGAAATGAATCATACCAGTTGTAAAAAGTAGCAAGAAATCACACTTGATGAATGAGATTGAAAGCAAGAATAGTGCACTGCGTTTTTAGGCGTGTGTTAGAAATCAGGGTCTCTAAAGTGTAAATGGATGAAAAAGTTCTATTTATACTTTTATCCTATTGACTGACCAACTTACCTGAGTGGGGCCGTGAAATTTTGTCGCAATCCGCACTTGTTACCTTTTTGTGGAACTGCTTCAGTCACATGTGCGCGGACCGTAAAATAATGGTTGCGACCGTAGAATAGCCGTTGTCCGTGAAAATTTGAACACGGCTGCAAAATATGAAGGATTTTGAACATGCCAACTTTAGAGAGTTGGCATTTTGCTTATTTCAACTACGCAACCGTGCACAGAATTGTGTCACCGCAAAGTGTTCACCGCGGTCAGCAAAATTTTGGGTGTTGTCCGTGAAAGTTCACCACTTAGCCAGATTTTTCCTTGTCAAATTCCCGCACTGTACAACCAATTCCAACATACATTTCATAACCAGTTAGTCCAAAATAATGCCTAATCTAAGAAGAAAATCAAAAGAAAGAAAAAACATATGGGTTGCCTCGCAAACAACGCCTGATTTAACGTCGCGACACGACGCATGTTACCATCATTCACTTGAAATGGATCAATGCCACAATGTGGCCATAATCAACCTTACCGAGGTAGTGCTTCACTCGGTGCCCATTGACTATAGAGATCTCACCATTCTTGTTTTCCAAATCTAGAGCACCAAAAGGAGTCACATGCACCACTTCAAAGGGACCCCTCCATTTTGACTTTAGCTTTCCCGGAAATATCTGTAACCAAGTGTTGGATAAGAGAACAAGGTCACTTTCTTTGAATTCTTTGTTCCGGATATACTTATCATGTAGGTACTTCATCTTGTCCTTATACAAGGACGTACTTGAGTAAGCATGGAATTGGAACTCATCAATTACATTCAATTGCTTCACCCGAAGTTTGGCAGCCACTCTAGGTTCAACTTCTTCAATACCTACATGGCCTTATGCTCTAATTCCACTGGGAGGTAACATGCTTTCCTAAACACCAACCGATACGGATACATACCAATTAGAGTCTTGTAAATTATTTTATAGGCCTATAAAGCATCGTCAACTTTCCTTGACCAATCAGTCCAATTTGCATTGATAGTCTTGGATAAAATACTCTTGATCTCCCTGTTGGAGACCTCAACCTATCCACTTGCCTGGGGATGATAGGGGGTTGACACCTTGTGAGTGACACCATACCTTGAGAGTAAAGTGTCAAAGGTTTTGTTGCAAAAATGAGAACCCACATCACTAATGATGGCCCTTGGGGTGCCAAACCTTGTGAATATGTTTTTCTTCAAGAAAGCTACCACACTCCATGCTTCATTGTTGGGCAAAGACACAGCTTCAACCCATTTGGAAACGTAATCCACAACAACAGGAATATAGGTGTTCCCACATGAATTCACAAATGGACCCATAAACTCAATGCCCCATACATCAAAAATATCAATCTCAAGGATGGTAGTGAGAGACATCTCATTCTTCTTGGAAATCCCACCGGCTCTTTGGCAATCATCACACCGCTTAACAAGATCACTAGCATATTTGTACAAGGTAGGCCAATAGAATCCATAGCTTAGGACCTTTGTAGCAGTTCTCGCCCCACCATGGTGACCACCACAAGGCGAGGAATGGCAAGCTTCAAGAATACCCAATTGCTCTTCTTCTAGAACGCATCTCCGGATAACACCATTGGTGTAAATTTTGAAAAGATATGGATCGTCCCAATAATAATCCAAGTTTTCCTCCACCATATCCATGAATATTTCCATCATACACCGCTTAAAAGTAGCCGGTGCATTACATAGACAAAACGACATCCTTGAGAATGCAAATATGCCATACGAACAAGTGAAGGTAGTCTTCTCTTGATCTTCATGTGCAATAAAAATTTGGGTTATACTGGAATACCCATCCAAGAAGCAATAATAAGCATGTCCGGCTAACCTATCCAATATTTGATCAAGAAATGAAAGTGGAAAATGGTCTTTACGAGTCACTTTGTTGAGCTTCCTATAATCCATGCATACCCTCCAACCGGTGATAGTTCTTGTGGGGATAAACTCATTGTTTTCATTTGTAATCACAGTCATGCCCTCCTTCTTTGGACATATTATACTAGTGAAGTCCATGAACTATCAGAAATAGAGTAGACAACCCCAACATTCAACCACTTGATGACCTCTTTCTTGACAACCTCTTGCATGGCCTCATTCAACCTTCTTTGATGTTCCACGGAGGGTTTGGCATCCTACTCCAATATGATTTTATGCATGCAAAATGCGGTGCTTATACCCCGAATATCTGCCAATGCCCAACCTATTGCCTTCTTTCTCCTTTGGAGCACCACAAGGGTGGCATATACCAGCACGTTAGTTAAGCACGAGGAAAGAATAAGAGGTAAAGTTGAACAAGGGCGTAAGAACTCATAACTGAGGTGTGAAGGCAAAGGCTTCAACTCCAATATGGGAGGTCCTCGATTGAAGGCTTTGTTAGTCTTTTGGTTCTCAAGGTCTAAGGAAAGTTTCTGGGGCTCATATGTATATGAACCCATTCCTTACAAAGCATTGACATATTCAACCAAGATTTCCTTCTCATACACATCATGATACAACAACATAGCTTCCAATGGGTCTTCCACATTAATCACAGCACTTGTGTCTTCGACAATCACTTCGGTCACACGATCCACAAACGAACACACTTTGTTGCTATTCGGATGCCTTATTGACTTGCAAACACGGAACACAACTTTTTCATCGCCCACCTGGAAGGTGAGCTCCCCTTCTTTCGCATCAGTTAAGTCCTTCCATATAGCTAGTAAATATCTCCCCAATATGATCGGCACCTCGTAGTCAACTTCATAGTCAAGTATCACAAAATCCATTGGAAGTATGAACTTGTCGACCCAAACTAGCACATCATCAATTATCCCAAATGGCCTCCTCATTGTCATGTCCTCCATTTTCAATCTCATATATGTGGACCTTGGTTTCCCAATCCCCAATGTCTTGAACACAGAATATGGAATCAAGTTAATTTTGTCCTTAAATCACAAAAAGCTTTGACGAAATCGGCACTACCAATAATACATGGGATTGTAAAGGCACCAGGGTCTTCTAACTTTGGAGCCATGGAGTGCACAATAGAACTCACTTGATGTGTCATTTTGATCGTTTCACAGTTCATTGATCTCTTCTTTGTTACCAAGTCCTTCATAAATTTGGCATATCCCGGCATTTGTTCTAGAGCTTCAACCAAAGGCACATTTATGGACAAACTTTCATCATATCAATGAATTTCTTGAATTGGTTCTCATTGTTTTGTTTTGCAAGCCTTTGAGGATATGGTGGAGGAGGCCTTGGCAAAGGAGCCTTGGCTTTGGACACTACCATTTTCGGTATGTCTATCACATGTTCCCTAGACGGGTTCACATCACTTTGTATCTCCTCCACGTTGTCATCAATTTCTCTCCTCACTTCAATATTTACAGTCTCATCATTGACTTGTGCATCATTGCTTTGCTCATTATCATCTTGCACCAACACATCATCACTCACAATCTTTCTTGGACTAGAGGTACTAGCAACTCTACCTCTACCACTTCTTGTAATCACCGCCATAGTATGGCCTGTATTGTTCCCACCCTTTGGGTTTACAACCGTATCACTTGGTAGTGCCCCCTCAGGGTGATTATTCAAACATTGAGAGATTTGGCCAAGTTAGACTTCCAAGATATGGATAGAAGTGTTGTGGGAAGCTAATTGGGCATCAGAGTCGGTATTTTTCTTCATCATTTGCTCAAACATTGTCTCAATCCATCCTATCTCATTGTTGGAAGAGCTAGGACCTTGTGATGGATATGGAGGCGGGTTGTTTGGTTGTTGATACATCGGAGGCCTTTGAAAGACCGACCCCCAATTCCCTTGATTGTTGTTGTTCCAACCCCCTTGGTTGTTATTGCCTCCCCAATTACTATTATTGCTGCCACCCCAATTGCCTTGGTTTCCTTGGTTACCACAATTATGATTGTTGTTGTTCCCCCAATTGCTTTGGTTGTTGTTGTTGCCACTATTCCAATTTCCTTGCTGACTTCAATTTCCCCAATTTCCTTGTGATAACTGTTGTTGATTCAGAGCATAGCCCCGTAGACCTTGGTAGTTGTTCACATATTGAACCTCTTCACTTTGGTCATCAATGAATCATCTATTTGTACCCACTACCACTTTTCTCAAATTGGCCCGGATTGTTTTGAACTTGTTAACCTCGTTGCCTTCTCTTCTTGATCATCATATTCACTCCTTTAATGGAATTCACTTGTTTTGGCCCTTGAACTTGTTGCAACTGAGCTTTGGCCAATTGGTTCATGGTAGTAGTTAACTCGGCTATAGCTTGGTCGTGGTCATGGAGCTTTTTGTGTAGGTGAATAACATTAGGATCATCTTGTGGAACAGTAGCTCGACTTTGGCACACCAAAGAGGTATCCACCATCTCATCAAGTATTTCACACGCTTTGGCATTTGGCGTGTTCATGAAGTTCCCCCCGGCGAGTTAGTTAACTACACATTGGTTTATAGTGTTGATCCCCATGTAGAAGGTCTGTTGGATCATGGCCTCAGTCATATCATTATTCGGGCACTTCTTTACCATTGTTCGGTACCTCTCCCAAATCTCATGTAATGGTTCATTTGGCTCTTATTTAAAATCAAGGATCTCATCTCTTAATGTCTCCATAAGTCCCGGAGAAAAGAACTTTGCGATGAACTTCTCAGCCAACTCATCCCAAGTGGTGATGGAATGGCTGTGAAACCTTTCTAGCCAATCCAAAGTCTTCCCCTTTAGAGAAAATGGGCAAAGCCTTAATCTCAATGCGTCCTTGGGGACATTAGTTTGCTTGCTCCCCCAGCACGTATCAACAAAACCTTTGAGATGCTTGTAGGCGTTTTGGTATGGAGCTCCGGTGAAGAAACCCTTCTATTCTGAGAGTGTAAGCATGACATTAATTATTTGAAAGTTGCCCGCCCTAATCCGGGGCGGGACTATTGCACTTGCATAGCCTTCTTTGGCCAACACCCAGTGTGCTGCCCTTGGAGGAGCTAGGAGAGGGTTTGGAATATTATCATGAGGCGGTCAGCCTCTCCTTTGTGCTTAAGGTTCAGGTTGAATCTCATCCACGGGATCATCATCTACCTCCTCCCCCAATGGCAAATTCCCCAGGGCTTTATTATTAAGAGCCATTTGGTACCTAAGAGCAATTCACACAAAATTAGAAAAGCGGAAGGAGTGAAAAGCAAAACACACAAATACTCATATATATAACTAAAACCATCTAGCTCCTCGACAACGGTGCCAAAAATTGATCGCGTCCAAGCCTGCACTACTATTAAGTAGAGAGGATGGTCATTGCAGTTTTACCCAACTAGGTTGGGATCGAATCCACGGGGAGTTAATAATTGGAATTAGGTTTATATCCAAGTCTAGATGCGAGTTTTGCCCTTAATTACACTTAAACACATGTTTGGTTTGATTTCTACTTCTAACTATATTCTATTGATTGCAATAGTTGAAACTAAGTACAATGTTTTTGTTTTTTGTTTTCAACGTTTTAAAGGGACTAGGGTAGTGACTTCCACCCAGGTGGATATCTAACGAGTAACAAGAATCTAGGGAAATCGTGTGATTAATTGGGGTCGTAATATAGCTATCACACCCAGATACTCACTCTATACCTCTCGTTAGTTTGAGTGATTTTGCCCAATTTGACCTTCTCAAGTCCAAATGGGTATTCATGCAATTCAAGTGATTTTAGCTCAAGTTGGGTATTACTATGTCTAGGTTTAACTCTTTAATTGGGGATATAGTCCCTCTTTCTCAAGTAGATACTAAGTCATGAAGGCATGAATAAGTGTTTGCAACCACTAATTTTATTGTTCAAGAAAGAACTAGGCTAAATATCACTAACCCATACACATTCAAGCCCTAAAATTCAATACCCATCAAATACCCACACTAGGGTTGGGTCACAACCCTAGCTATGGGTTTAGATACTCATGGAAATAACAGAAATTAAAGATAAAAAAAAGATGAAATTCATATTACTAGATTAAAAGATGAAAATGTAATGTTAAAAGATGAATCTGTACAAAATTTTGCAAAAGCAGTAAAGTCAACCATCTCAGATGCTCCTCTAATACATAAATTCACCTAAAAATATCAAAAGATCGATTTATACCAAGCTGAAATTTACTGACAAAAATACCCATGCGGAGGTTTTGCGGCCGCGTAATTCCCACGGTGGCCGCACTCTTGCTTTCATGGCCGCATAAATCTGATCGCGGTCCATGTTTTTAACTTTTGGATCTGGGTTGAGTATGGTTTTGCAGGCCACATAATTTCCATCATGACCGCGTAGTGGACTTTCGCGGCCGCGTAATTCTGACGCGGACCGCACTTCCTTCTTTTTTTCAAGTTGTGAGCTCCCTGAACTTTATGTACCACATCCGCATAATTTCCATCGCGGCCATGATGAGACTTTCGCGGTCGAACATTTCTCGCGTGGACCTCACTTAAAATTTGGCCTGAAAATGCACTCTCAGATTCTTTATTTTGCGGACCTCAAAATAGTGTTCGCGGCCGCGTTGATACTTTTGCGGCCGCACAATCTTGACGCGGTCCGCGTTTCTCATCTATTTGCACAGTCTTGGTTTTTGTTCCACTCTTTACTTTTTTATGAGTTGAGTATGGCTCCTTTGGCTCATTTTGAACAATCCCTGCAAGCAAGCATATTAAGTTAGTTTCCGGGAATATCTTCACGCATTTTTGGCCTAAAACACAAGTAAAAGAAAGCAAATAGTAAGCTAAAATCCCCACTTATCATGCACCCTGTGAGTTATGACTTTGTTGTTTCCAGGGCACTGTTTAGTGGCCCACTTTGTTGATATTTGTGTTTTACACCATGTGATAAAGTAATTGAGTTGTACATCTTGCTAGATATCATGTTTAGGCTTTATGCCGATATTGTTGGGACCCCTAGCGATCGTTTCTTGCTATCATATCATTGATTTCATTGATATTTTGTAGTCGGTTACATTCATGCATTTATATCATATCTCAGTCTCAGTTGTTACTTATTGATACATCATATCATTATTCTGGGTTAGTTTTCATGACATTATGAACCCGTGGGTGCAACCAAAGAGATTGATGATTGAGTGAGGTCGAAACCCTGATTATGAGTGACAGTTGTGGGATCGGGCTACACGCCACAATATGTTTTAATTTATGCAATTTGTCTTGTTATAGTGCTTGGGCTAAAGGAGCCCCTCCGAAGTCTGCACACCCCCAGTGAGCACGGATGATATTATTGAGGGGTGGATTTCCCTGGACATGGATTGTCCGAAGTACTTGTTATCTGGAGATGGATTTTTCCATAGGGTTGGAGTTTCCCTTTTCCTCAGTACTGGGTGACTTATAGTCAGTGTTGCATATGTTCTAGGATGGATTTCCCCGGGCTGCATGTTGAGCATTTATATATTATTGAGGGATGGATTTCCCTGGACATGGATTTGTCCGAAGTACTTGACACCTGAAGATGGATTTCTCCACAGGATTGGATTGCCCTTTTTCCTCGGTAGCAGGTGACTTATATTCAATGTTGTATATGTTCCGAGATGGATTTTCCTAGTCATATAGGCCATATACAGTACCGAGTGGTTGAATATGATGAGTGGAAAGTGTGATACAGTGAGGTTGAGTACTTTGAGAGTGTGAGTAGATGATTTATCTATGAGATAGATGGCATTGGCATGCATACATGGCATACCTGCATAGAGACGCATTTTACTCATGTTGTACGGTATCACATCATTCATGACTTTTTACACACATTGATATGTGGACATAGAGTGGTATCAATTAGATCCTTTTAGATTTTTTTAAAATTTTTTTTATTGACAACTGATATTATTTAAGTTTATAATTGAATTAATTTCACACTCGTTATTTGGAAAGGAAACGAAACATTTTTATGTATTGTGGAAAGGTTTTTTTAGGAAACTTAGAGTTTTCAAACTATCTCAAAATGTTTTGATGATTTCGATAAAGGATATGGATTTTCACTGATACTCTGAGAAGCAGAATTTTTCGAAAAACTGTGCAAAGGGTGAACATTTTTATCTCTGAGCTTATTTCCTTGTTTATATGATCTATCTTGTATGAACTACTATTAGTTATTGGTATTGGACCCGACCTATGTTCTGGCTCATCATTGCTTTCAACCTGAGGCTAGGTTTGTTACTTTTTGAGTACATGGAGTCGGTTGTACTCATACTACACATTGCGTGCAGATTCCGGATGCTTATGTTGCTACGTTCGATGGCTGATGGATTTGAAGGCGTACTTTCGTTCTTGCTGTAGCCGCCTCTTGTTCATGGTAGCCTTAGATTATTAAAATTATGTTTATGTACTTTTCAAACAGAAGAAGTATTTTCTTCATATCAATTTTGTAAACTCTATTCTTAGAAGTTCGTGATTTGTACTACCAGTCCTTGGGAAATGTAATAGATCCAGATAATTTATATTATTTCATTGACTTATTAGAATTATCGAAATTGGATAGTTATTAGTTGGCTTACCTAGCGGGTTGGGTTAGGTGCCATCTCGACTAGTGGATTTTGGGTCGTGACACGCATCTAAAAGCTTAAGTTGTTAGAGAGAACATACTTTTGTTTACTTAATTATGTAATCAACATGCCCCCTTATGTGTGGGCTTTATTCATTTTTATGAGCCAAGCACATGAAATTCTTCTTGATATTGGGTGGCGGTAAGACTTGAACCCAGGACATCTGCTTGGTCTGATACCATATTGAAGTGTATGACCACCTCATCTAAAAGCTTAAGCTGTTATAGAGAACAAACTTATGTTTACTTAATTATGTCATCAACAAAAACTACTATGATGGCTAACTGATCCTTTGAAAATGTTTATGAGTGTATTGGTAGAAAAATGGACATGTCATGCGTTTTAACGATATGATGACAAGTGGCACTTGAATCTAGTTAATAAAGAAGAGTGATGGGGCGCGATTAAAATATCCATGGTATTTTATCAAAGAAAGTACCGTATATGACGGCTGGAAAAGAAGAAATAGGCACGAGATATATGAAGACCATAAAAGGGAAAGATTCATGAATCAATTATAAATAAGGAAAAGGAATTAGCATTAACCCTGATTATGCGCGATCACCTTACCATAACCGTTACGGGTAGATTTAGTAACGAGCAATTGATGAAATTAATGTTAGTAATAGGTAAGAATTAACAAAGGGAACAGTTACATTTGTGTATCCTTATAAAAGGACTCTTACTCATTTTGTAGAATCATCTGAATATTCTCAATTATAAGCAATCAGTCTTTTACTTTTACTTGATTGAAGATTCTGATCTGTAATTAAGGGAGAGATCAGCGATCAACAATAAGCTTTTTTTTCCTTTATTCGCCATTTCAATTATTTATTTTTGTAACGACCCGACCGGTCGTTTCGAGCCCTAGCACGTCGTTCAGCAGTCTGAGGCCATGAGCAGCTTCATTTCAGGAATTGTGACTTGTCCGCATGGTCAGAATCTAAATTCAGGAAGATCGGAGTTAAATTTAGATGAAAATTCTCATTTGAGAAGCTTAAAGTTGAAAGAATGAACTAGGATTGGAATTTTGAGTAAACGACCTCGAAATTAGGATCTGAAGGTTCCAGCAGGTTCGTATGATGATTTCGAACTTGGCCGTATGCCCGGATTGGGTTTTGGATAACCCAGGAGCATTTTGGCGCCTATTGTGGAAGTTAGCATTTTAGAAGGAATTTATTAAGTTTGGCTTGAAGTGCATTTCAGTGTTATAAATGTCCGTTTGGGATTTCGAGTCTATGAATAGCTCCGTATAGTGATTCTGGATTTGGAGGCACGATCGGAAGTGAAATCGGAGGTCCGTAGGTCATTTTGGAGCCATTTGGCTAAGGATAGAAATTTGAAGGTTTTTGAGAAGTTTGATCGGAGGTTGACTTTTTGATATCGGGGTCGGAATCCAATTCCGAAAGTTGGAGTAGGTACGTAATGTCAAATATACCTTGTGTTCAAAATTTGAGGTCAATCGCACGTGATTTGATAGGTTTAAACATCAGAAATAGGAGTTGGAAAGTTTAAAGTTCATAAAGATTGAATTTGAGCGTAATCCATGATTTTCGTGTTGTTTGATGTGATTTCAGGCCTCGAGCAAGTCCGTAATGTGTTTTGGGACTGGTTGGTGTGATTGGTTGGGGTCCCGGGGGCCTCGAGTGAATTTCGGATGGCTAACGGATCGAAATTGGCAATTGTTGCATAGCTGAAGGGTCTGGTTGCTGGTATTTCCGCTTCTGCGAAAATGGGACCGCAGAAGCAGCCTCGCAGAAGCGAGGAAGGGACCGCATAAGCGGCTGCAGGTGATAGGAGCTGGGGCCGCAGATGCAGTCGTTTAGTCGTAGATGCGGGACCGCACCTGCGGAATTTGGAGCACAGAAGCGGAAGGGGAAGGCTTGGTGAAGGCCGTAGATGCGGTATTGGGACCGCACCTGCGGAACCGCAGAAGCGGTCTAGGAGCCGCAGGTGCGAAAAGTGGCTGGGGCAGAATGTTTTAAAATTCGATTTTGGGTCATTTCTCATCACATTTTCTTGGCTTGGGGGCGATTTTGGAGAGCTTCAAGAAGAGATTTTTGTCATCAATGATAAGATATGTTATCCCCACCTATTATGAGTTAAATACATCAATTATGTATGGATCTTAGTTTGAAAATTGTGGGAAAAATTGGGACTTTTGGAAGGAAACCTAGAAATTTAATTGTTGGAATTTAGCCACGAATTTGAGCATGGAATTAGGAGTAAATTATATATTTGAGTTCCTAAGGTCATGGGTAACCTTTATCTTCAAAAAATTTCGGATTTCCGGGCACGTGGACCCGAGGGCATTTTGGTCATTTCACCAAACGGAGTTGTGAAATTGTATAATTCGAATTGTTAGCAAGTATTTGAGTATATTCTCATTAGATTGCCGTTATTTGGCTAGTTTTGGAGCTCTGCGCATTGGGTCAAGTCCTCGAAGGAATGTAGATTGCCGGTTGCGGATCTTCGGAGCGAGGTGAGTCTCCTTTCTAATCTTGTGAGGGGGAATTTGCCCCATAGGTGAAGTGAATGATTATGTGCTCCTATTTTTGGGGCCTACGTATGCACGAGGTGATGAGAGTCCGTGCGTAGCTACTA
The DNA here is from genome assembly GCA_026770625.1 of Nicotiana glauca. NCBI lineage: Eukaryota > Viridiplantae > Streptophyta > Magnoliopsida > Solanales > Solanaceae > Nicotiana > Nicotiana glauca. Next base: position 41,438 of record MU789131.1, read on the forward strand.
TTATGCTATTGTCCGGGTAGTCTAGGACCCAAGAGCATGTTATATCTGAATTAATTGCGAACCCATTGATGGCTTGAAATGCTTAAATCATGTTAAATTAATAAACGAATTTTAAAAAAAAAGACTTAAGCTTCGTTTTCTCAAATTATTAAAGAGAATTGGCCTTTCTTGGATGATTTCTCCACGTTGAATTCTTGGCTGATTATCTGTCTGTGTGTGTTTATTTTGGACCGGGCCGAACGCCTCGGCAGATTAATAGATGCATCTATAGGCGCGCCGTCGACCCTCAGCAAGTGCATATTTATTTCTGTTGGAGCGGGCCGTCGAACTCGGCATGATTTGCGCATGCTTGTATTGCTGCCTGGACTCATTTGAGTTGTTTTATGCCTTACTATGGCTCGAGATCATATTGTTAATAATAACAAGAAATCTAAGGGAATTTTCTATGNACATCTCATCTCAACCCCTTCGGGATTAGGCGGGACACTCACTGAGTACATATTGATTACGTACTCATACTACACTTCTGTGCATTTTTGTTGCACAGGTATAAGTCATTTTAGCGGCCTACTGGGCGCAGCAGCACGGACGATTCGGGGACTAGGTGAGTTGCAGTATGCAAGGCGGCCCGCAGCTTTTAAAGTCCCTTCCTAGTAATTGTATTTCCTTTCTGTCCATTGTATTCCGGACAGGTGTTGTGTTGTATTTATATCATTGCCAATAGTTGCTCATGTACTTGTGACACCGGGTTTCTGGGAGGGCTTACAACGGATCTGTTCTAACTGTTATTATTTAAATTTGAATTTTAGTAATGAACTTTTATTTATAAAAATGGAAGGAAACACCTTAGATTTTTAAAAGTAATAAAAGAGGAATTAATCGATAAGTGAGTTGGCTGGCCTGACAGAGGTGTGCAGCGCCACCACGACCCATAGTGGATTTTGGGTCGTGACAATTTTATTCTCACATTTTTTAGAAAGTGAAGTAAATTTGGTTATCAGTAACCCGATTTTCTTTAGTATTGACTTTGATTATTTTTGGGTTAAACAAATTAGTTCCGCTAGCGGAAATCTGATAATCTGTTTGCTTTCCAAATTTCATTTTTAACAACAAAATATGTCTACTACTAACGAAATTGATCAGGTGGGTGTAGGGGTGGGCATCAGTCGGTTCGGTTGGGTTATGAATATTATCGGTTTAGCATATAGATTATCGGATTACAAATTTTATAAATCGATAACTGAACCAATAAGATATTGGTTACGATTATCGATTAATAGGTTATCGATCATTATCAGTTCGGTTATCGGTTTACCCAATAAGATAACTTAATCTAGAGTTAAGCAAAAAGGAGAAGACAATTCACTAGAGTTAAATAAAAAAGAGAAAAATTCACATATAATATACTACCCATTTCTGCGTTATGTCCAATGGCCACAACTGGAATAGTACTAATTCTTCAACAACAGTTGTCCAGTAATAATAATACAAAATAGTATCAATTTCACCTTAAAACTAACAAGTTCAAACATATAGTACTAAGTACTAACGGTCCAAGATATATTGGATGTTGTTTGTCAAATGCCTAACCTGGGAAAAAAAATCATAGAGGAAACCTTGATCTGTGCATGGGCAATACTAACACATAAATGAAAAATACCTAGAAGGCAAGAAAATATTGTCCTGTTGTCAAAGCTCAGCGTACTGTATAGAAGAATAATGTTCAAAAATATACCTGAAACTTACGAAGATTTTCGATTGAGAATTGATAAGTGCGAAGAGAAATTGGTAGTAGGTATAGGCTGCACAACATGAGCTCACAAAATTAAGATACGAAAATAAAAAAAATAAAGAATCATTAATAGTAAAAAATACCAATATGAAGATGAATTTTGCTATAGATATTAAAAGCCTAATGTATAAGACTAAAGACTTACGCTAGGAGTAACTAGTAAGGTCTATGAAGAATGAAGATGAAGCAACTGAAGAGTGCGGCTGAGAAAGAACAGGAGAGAATAAACTGAAGCCCTAGCATATGTATATACTTAATGGTAAAGTCGTAATTTTATTAATTCTTATTTGGTTATCGGTTAAACCATTAACAAAATTGGCAAACTGAGGCCCGAGCTGATAACCCAATAATAAAAAAATTTCTAAACCGTTACCAATCGATTAACCCAATAACCCAATACCGATAACTCAATAAACAATTAACAGTTCGGGTTATTAGTTTTACTCGATATATGCTTAGTCCTAGGTGGGTGAGCAAGTTCAACAAAGTGGAACTCCACCACATCACACAACCATAACAACTCCGCAGTCCTCACGTGAAATTTCACCTGAAAGGTCTACTACTCGTACTGATGGGGAACAAGCTAACATGCAAGACAATTTGAAGCAGATGATTGCACAACACATTAATAATGAAGCCTTGCGTACTTTTACAAGTGGGTAGTCCAATGTTGTGCATACTCCTCCACCAGTAAATACAACCCTGGAAAACCCACGTTCAAGACTAGATAACTCAGGAAGTGGAAAAATACCAAACAAGTCCAGAGATAGAGGGTTAGATACAACAAATAATTCCAATTTACAAAGTTTAGTACTAATCTTGCAGAAATAGCTAAAGGAGCAAAATGAGCAGATACAACAAATACCTGGTGTGCCCCCGATAATCAAAGGTGTGGATATCGACAAATATTTGCAATAGCCTTGGAAGCCAAGTGTAGTACTTTTACGGCCAATTTCCAAAAAGTTCAAGATGCCTAACATCCCTGCATATAATGAGACTACTGACCCACGAGACCACATTACTGCATTCACCACAAGGGTTAAAGGCAATGATTTAACCAAGCAGGAAATTGGATCAGTTTTGGTGAAAACATTTGGCGAAACCCTCATGAAAGGTACATTAACATGGTACTCACTCTTACCTAAAAATTCTATGGATTCTTTTGTTGAGCTTGCAGATTCATTTATAAAAGCACATTCGGAAGCCCAAAAAGTAGAGAAGAGGATGTAAGATATCTTTACAAGAAAATAGAAAAGCATGGAATTGCTTAGGGAATTCGTGGATAGATTCCTACGAGAAAGGATGATGTTGCCACAAGTACCTGATAACTGGGCGGTTATGGCATTCGCAAGTAATTTGAATGAAAAAATTTTAGAAGCCACGAGAAGATTGAAAGAGAGTTTGCGGGAGTTTCCTGCAACTACTTGGAATAACTTGTACAATAGATATAGTACAAATCTATGAATAGAAGAAGACACGGTTACCTAGCCAAGGGTAGAGGAAAGTCCAAGATCTAGACGTTCGGAAACGGAAAAGAGGTTTGGTAAGACCAGGTACGAGCCTTATATGGGACCTGTGGGATGTGATTCCCGATCTAAACAAGAACACACACGATTTGATTTATGATCAAGGCAAAAGGAGACAAGTTCCTCTTGCCGATTTAAACGAGAGCAGGACACAACTAGAAGCGGTGAGTAAAATTCTCAAGAAAGAATAAGAGATTATAGCTTCAACATCAATACATCAGAGTTGGTAGTTGTTCTAAGAGGAACCAGTGATAAGGTATAGTGGACGAAAGAGATGAGGTCGGATTCGAGCAAAAGGATTCCGGAATTTTGGTGTGAGTTTCACAACGATCATGGTTAGGACATCAGATTGCAGGCTCCATAGGGAGAAGTTGAATATCTATTGAAGCAAGGCTATCTCATTAATTTGTTTAGTGAAAAGGAAAACAATCTTACATGAAAAACAGGCAAGAACCACCAAAGCCGTCTCATCAAAGAGAACGGTAAACGTTATAGTCGAGGGAGAGGAAATTAACGGGGTAACGTACAAGACAGTGAGAAAAACATCCAAGGTTACAGTCACCCACAGGAAATGGGTTCGTCAAGTTAAGGAAGGAGACAACATAATGTTTGACGATAAAGATGGAGACGGTTTGATAACTCCTCATAACGATGCGCTAGTAATGTCTTTACTTTTACATGATCCTAATGTTAAAACAAGTTTTGATTGACCCAGGTAGATCAATCAATATCATTCTACTAAGAGTAGTGAATGAGATGCAAGCAAATGATCAAATCATACCAAAAGCTCGGTCGATGTCTGGGTTTAATAATTCAAGTGCCATCGTGAAAGGATAAGTTGTAATGGCTATATTTGCAGAAGATGCCATCAAAGAGACTAAATTCCAGGTGATAGATGCAGATATGCCCTACAACATAACCTTGGTAAGGTCATGGATTCATGATATGGATATGGATCTATCAATATTGCATCAGGTCATTAAGTTCCCATCACAGTTAGGAATTCAACAAATCCAGGGAGATCGACAAGCATCATGAGATATCAATTCAGTGGCGATCGCAAGTGCAACAGCCGAGGATGGACATACGAAATAGCAATTACAGAATTTAGTTGAGGATAATTCAATACTTACCTTAATTGGAAGTCCAAGAAGTCAATCTAATATAGATTCGAGACTTGATATGATTCAAGAATCAGAGGAAAATGAGAATATCAAAACAACCACGGAGGAGCTCGAAGCTGTTATATTATTCATCCACTAACCTGATAGAAAAAATTACATCGGAGCAAACTTGTGTTTGGAAATGAAAGGTAAGTTAATTGAATTTTTACGTGCTAATGTTGATTTCTTTTCTTGGTTGCATTCACACATGACAGGTATACCACCAGAGGTAATGACTCATAAGCTGAATAAGGACCCAATGCACCCACATGTCAGACAAAAGAAAAGGAAGCAAGGGGCATTCAAAAATCAAATAATCTAGGATGAGGTATAAAACCTTCTGAAAATTGGTTCAATACGAGAGGTAAGTACCATGATTGGTTAGCTAATACTGTCGTAGTTCCAAAAAAGAATGAAAAGTGGCGAGTTTGTGTGGATTATACGGATTTAAATAAAGCTTTCCCTAAAGATTCATTACCTTTACTGCATATAGAGAAATCAATTGATTCTACTTCAGGTCAAGAATTTCAAATTTTTAAGATGCATATTCTGGTTATAATCAAATAAAAATGGATCCTTTAGATGAGAAAATGACCTCGTTTACTACAGACATGGGGACTTATTGCTACAAAGTCATGCCATTCGGCTTGAAAAATGCTAGAGCAACGTACCAAAGTTTGGTGGCCAAAATGTTTCAAGAACACTTGGAAAAACCATGGAGGTTTACATAGACGATATGTTATTCAAATTAGCACAATCAAGGGACCATTTCCAACACTTGAATGAAACCTTCAAAATTCTCTGCAAGTACAACATGAAGTTAAACCCGTAAAAATGTGCCTTTGGTGTTGCTTCAGGAAAATTCTTGGGATTTCTTGTTTTAACAGGGGTGTTGAAGTGAATCTCACTCAAATCAAAGCAATTGAGGAAATACCTTATGCGCTCACAAGCAAAAAGAGGTACAAAGATTAACAGGTAGAGCAGCTTTGGGAATGTTTATATCCAAATCTTCAGAAAAATATTTTAAATTCTTTTCAATATTGAAAAAAGCAAAATCAATTTTAATGGACTAACGAATGTCAATAAGCTTTGAAGTATTTGAAGTCATACTTATAGAAACTGCCCCTATTAGCAAAACTGAGGGATATAGAAAAATTGCTTATCTATTTGGCTGTATCAGTAATGGCAGTAAGCACGTTGCTGGTACGTAAAGACAAGGGTAAGAAATATCAAATCTGTTATGTTAGTAAATCCTTATTATATGCTGAGACATAGTATCCACATTTAGAGAAACTTGCATTAGCATTAATTATGGCATCAAGAAAGTTACAACCCTATTTTTAATGCCATCCTAATTCTGTTATAACTATTTTCTTACTAAGGAATATATTGCAAAAGCAAGAACTGTCAAAAAGGTTAGCTAAATGGGCTATAGATCTTAGTGAATATGATATTATATATCAGCCTATAACTGCCATAAAGTCTCAAGTACTAGCAGATTTCAGCTCAAACCTACTTCCTGAAGCAGAAAAAGAGGTACGTGTGTTCACTGGATCTAATTTGGGACTTGGACCTTATTTACCATTGGTTCTTCAAATGTTAAAGTAACAAGTTTGGGAATTATTTAGTTTCCACCTTCGGGAGAGATTATAAGGCAAGCAATAACGTGTTATCCAATTACAAACAATGAAGCAGAGTAAGAAGTTGTGATGCAAGTTTAGAACTCGCAAGAGAGCTTGGTATTGAACAAATCATAATCCAAAATGACTCGAAACTGGTAGTAAACCAAATACAATGAACTTACATAGCAAGAGAGACACTAATGCAGCAATACCTAAAAAAGTAGGAGAACCACTGAGGCAATTCCAGACTTGGAAAACTGTTCAAATACCCCGGGAATAAAATGCAGAAGCTTATGCATTGGCAAATCTGGCATCCGTGGCTGATGTGTCAAATATAGAAATTGAAATTTTGGTACACTTGTTCCATTCAGCCCTAGATCAAACCATGAATGAGATAAATTTCAATCATTTAACTTGGCATTGGAGAAACGAGTTTGTGAATTATTTTCAGTATGGAATTTGCTTGAGGATAAAAAGAAATCCCAATTGATGCAATTGAAAGCTGCTCAGTATTGTATAATATAGGGGAGTTTGTATCGTAAAATGTTTGGAGGAACTTAAGCATGGTGCCTTGGACCTTCACAAATTGAGTATGTAATGAGAGAAGTGCACAATGGACATTGCAGTAATCACACCGGGGAAAATCGTTGGTGAAAATACTAATAAGAGCGGGATATTTTGGCCAAAATGGAGATGAAGAGGAAAATTGTGTAACAAGGTACGATAAGTGCCAACGATATGCAAATAATATGCATCGACCAGCAGAATTTTTACATTCAATCATATCACCATGGCCATTCATGAAATGGGGATGGATATCATAGGTCCTCTACCTCAAGTCAAGGAAAATGTACGATTTTTGTTAATTCCAACGAATTATTTTTTAAAATGGGCAGTAGTAGATGCCTTTAAACAGGTACGAGAATAAGAAGTTATGGACTTCATCTGGAATAATATAATATGTCAATTCAGAGTCCAAGGGAAATCGTTTGCGATAATCGATCGCAGTTGGTAGGTGTGAAGGTTACAGATTTTTTCAAAAGTTGGAAAGTTAAACAAATTACTTCAGCACCTACAATCTAAATAAGTGATTGCAAAAATCAAAAGACAAGTGGCCAGAACTGCTACCAGGGGTATTATGGGCTTACTGAACCACGACAAAAATAAGCATGGGAGAAATCCTATTCTCATTCATTTATGGAACTGAGGCTTTAATTCCAGTAGAGATAGGAGAACCGAGCACAAGGTTGTCACGACCCGAATTTCTCACCCTCGGTAGTCGTGATGGCACATACTAGTGAAAGCTAGGCAAGCCAATTATTCCAATTACTTAATATTTTTCATTTTAATCCCTTAACAATGGTGAATAAACATCATATAAACAACGGAAATAATAAAGCGGGAGACTGAAATGTAACAAGTTAATAATAATTCTGATATATATCCATAACAAAACTACCCAGAACTAGTGTTACAATCTCACAGACCGTTTAGAAATACTACAAATAGGAATAGTAAGGAAAGATAGAAGGGGACGCCAAGGCCTGCAGACGCCTACAGGACTACATCGGGTCGCCTGAGTGGACTGAAGGCACCAACCTCACTACGGTCCAAAAGCTGCAGCACCGAGATCTGCACACATTACAGAATGTAGTATCAGCACAAACGACACCATGTGCTGGTAAGTGCCTAGACTAACCTCGGCAAAGTAGTGACGAGGCTAGTACCCGACTACTAAATAAACATGTGCAGTTAAATCATATACAGCAGAACGATAAAGGTAGATATTTACAGTTAAAGATGGAAGGGGGAAAACATGTTGCGGGGAGTAATAACATCAGAATAATAGCAGAATGTAAAGGAACCACATAATACCGTTGTGGCGTGTAACCCCATCCCATTACATATAATACCATTGCAGCATGTAACCCGATCACATTTCATATAATACCGTTGCGGCATGCAACCCAATACCATTTCATATAATACCATTACGGCGTGCAACCCGATCCCATTTTATATAATACCGTTGCGGCGTGCAACCCTATCCCATTTCATATAATACCATTGCACCATGCAACCCGATCCCATTTCATATAATACCGTTATGGCGTGCAACCCAATCCCATTTCATATAATGCAATTTCACCATGCAACCCGATCCCATTTTATATAATACCGTTAAGGCGTACAACCCGGTCCCATTTCATATAATACCGTGCGGCGTGCAACCCGATCCCATTTCATATAATACTACTGCGACGTACAACCCGATCCCATTTTACATAATACCATTACGGCTTGCAATCCGATCCCATTTCATATAATACCACTGTGGCGTGCAGCTCGATCCCATCATAAAAGAATCCCCGCAAGGGAACAAGAGTATAACAACAACATACTCGGCAAGGGAACAAGAGTATAACAACAACATCCCGGTAAGGGACACAATATAATAAATAATAACATCCCGGCAAGGGAGACAACAATGATAATCATCATACTAAGCATGAATAAATCACAATGGAGTCAGAATAATTACAATACGAGACCCACGGGCATGCTTGACACGGACGTATAGATACCCATCACAATGCCTATACGTCGTACTCCACAATTAACACATCATTACGGATGATTCTGGAACTAGGTGAGCTGTACTATTCGAGACGGCCGCAGCTAGAGCAGTCCTTTCCAGCATACTGTATTTACTTTCTGTACACTGTATTTAGGGCGGATGTTGTATTTCATTTCCTTGTCAGTAGATGCTCATGCAATTGTGACACCGGGTTTTGGGATGGTTTGAAGTATTTTATATTAACTGCCTATCATTTAAATTCGACTTGAGACTATTATCGTTTAAAATTGCTAAATTTGAAGGAAATTCTTGGATTTTAAAAAAAATATTAAAACGAGATTTGGATTAAGTAATTTGGTTAGCTTGCCTGACAGCAGTATCCAGCACCACCACGACCCTTAGTGGATTTTGGGTCGTGACAACATGGTATCAGAGCACTAGGCTCCTAGAGTCTCACGAGTCATGAGCAAGTCTAGTAGAGTCTCGCGGATCGGTATGGAGACGTCTGTACTTATCCTCGGGAGGCTACAGGACTGTTAGGAGTACTTCCCTTCTTGATTCCTTATCGTGCAATTTGATCATTGTAGGCGTATGCCTTTAATTCATTCCCACTCAATCTTACGCGACGCAAAGTGCTTATTATAAATCGAGAATTGAAAATTCATAATGGTACTACGGATGTGGTGCGGGATGTTTCTCCCGGTATAGTTGATTGGATTATTATCGTCACCTTATGGAAGGATATTTTAATGTTTCAGCTCAGTGACGGTACTTCTGAGGGCACTGAGGTTAGGCACAAGTTGCCATGATGCTTATGAACAATCATTCGGCAGTATTGTTATAATGGTAGGATGTTTGCCTACGTATCGGGGCAGTGAATGACTTGAAGGGAGGTTTACTCAGTGCACGATCTAGAGATTTGGTGTTTTATTCCCGGTATGGGAAAGGCAATCGGACTAAGGATGGTCAGGTGTGGGCTGGTGGAAGTAATGAGACTTGGTATTTGCAAGCGTGGTGGAGCTTTCTTCTATGATGGGGTGTAGTTTCCCTAATTGAACATACTAAGTTTGTCGGTGTTATGATCTGCTACAATTCACATTCGGGTCAAGATATTGTAAAATAGTATTGGAGATGCAACTGTTGGGTATCGCAAGGTGCGGTGGTTCAGGATTGAATCATCATTTCTAATATTGATCGTTCGATAAAGATGACCTTCGGAAAGGTTTAAAGTTAGCAGCAATTGTGGGTTCAAGTGCCACAAAGTTAGATTTTATTTAAGACAGCCACTGGATATCAAAGGACGAGGAAGGGCATGTGGGAAGCGTCATGCGGTGTTTAAAATTATAAAAAGGCCAGGTATATGAAGCGAAAGTCGAGTAGTCGATTAAGGGTATGAATTCCGCCAAAGTGGGAGAGTGGCGGAGTTGCATATGGGCTTTGCAGTGGGATGACCACGTACCTTAAGGAGGGTTTGGAGTGATTTGAGAATATTAGTGCTTGGTTATTGGGGTCTAGGGATCTAATTTGAAGTAGGGGTTCTTGTGCAGAAAGATATTTAATATAACGGAAAGGAGCCGCTTAAATGAAGAAGAATGCATCATAACTTTGAATTGGAAGGATGTTACCGCACATTTAAACGATTTCCACGATGGGTAAATGGACCTGTGCAGTTGGAGAATGAGCTCAGACTTAGGATGTGTTATTGATGTCTTAATGATTGTACCCCATGCAGCAGCATTGGAAGATGCTGGGGAGAGCTTTTATAGGTAGGTTGCCCAAGTGAGCAGATTAACGGTCGTGTGGTCGGCGAGGCTCCTGCGAAGAATTCTATCGGTTATATAGCAACGAAATCAGTCGTGCAAATATGTTTGATGGGTTAGAATATAAGAAGGGGTTTTACAGAAAGATTTCGAGAACTTTGGCGGTTGATTACGCGAGGTTATGTCAATAAGTGATAAAGAGGATGGTGAATTCCAGATTTGTGAAATAATAGCTTCATGCTAAGTGGGAGAGTCCCACCGCTTATGATTGGGTTGCATGGTTAACTACTTACGAGATTTTTGGCTATTACCATATCGATGGGCTATTTCAGCTACGGGAAAGGACCATAAGTGGTAGTTTGAGCAAGTAAGTATTAAGGGTGGACTATCGTTGGCCTTACTGGCCCATGTTCAGACTTGGGGAAAGATTCAGGATTTTGCTTTGTATAGATGCGGGTTCCAAGGGAAGTGATTCGGCAGGTTCTTCGCCAAGGGAGTATTCATGTGATGGAATACCCATGGAGTTGATTACATTCAGGGCCAAGTCAGAGCGGGTGGCTCTCAACAACGGTCATGAAAAATTCACAAGATGAGGTGTGATGCCTAATGATTTCGAGCGTATGGTTACGAGTAAGAATCAAGCTTGTTAGCAGCTTATGAGAAGAGGCACAGAATGTTCTGTGATGTTTTCGCTTGTGATATAGCAATTGGAATGTGTGAAAACAGTTCGTGGGATTTGAGACAGCATGGTCTCGCGGTTCAAGGTTACTCGAGGTGAGTGCGAATAGAGTATGGTAAGTGTTGGATGGAGTTATTATTGTTTCGATGGAAATCAAGGATAAATTGGATGAAGATAGATTGGTTAGCCATAATTGAGTTGGCATATTGGTGGTGGAGATCAGTTCCTTCCGTGTGATCAAGTTATGCAAGTGATTTATGATGGTGCGTATGAAGCTTGTCAGCTGCCGTAGTTGATATTATTCAGGAGAATTCTTCTATTATGGCTTGTTATGTGGAAGTAGATTCCAGAAAGGCTATGGTGCCTTAGACCACTACCTAGATGTTCGCATGTTCTACGGTTATAAGAATTTGCCTATGTGTTGCTATGTTCCTCCTGAAGTGAGTTCAGTGAAAAGCTTTTATGTGATGAAGAGTTAACTTATTAGTAGTTCTGGAGTTATGATGAAGAATCGTGTCCTATCGTATATTGGCACATTGGGTGCAGTTAGTTGTATGGAATTTGAAGTGAGAATCAAGGTTGCAGTTCGGTGCGGATAAGGATGTCACAAGCTCGGATGAGCAGGAAAGGAGTTTCAATGTTTAAAGTAAGTTGGTATTGTCTTCAGCGTCACCTGAGATTGGTGTTCTATAAGAAGGGCTTGTATCATGGTTAATGATTCTTGATCGCTTTTCAGCGTTGGTGCGACCGGTGGTTGAGATGTACGGACCTGTTATGTGTTTCGAAGGGTTGTGGGAGCGCGTCCCATAAGAAGATTATATTAGTGTGACATGTGGTCACTTGATTGATTAGAGATTTAACCCTGGTATGGAGATTTGTGATGATATCGATAAATTGAGAATATATGCCTGGAGGGCACTCAGTTACTGAATTGTGGATTGTGGATGAGTACTCTGGTTATGACGGGTGTTCTTGTGTGTTATGAGAAGAGGGAAATTAGTATGGACCTTCGAAGGGTTATTGGCTTAGTTTGATACGATCAAGATCGACTTAAGGTCGGTGGATGGATCTAAATGTGGATGTGGGCTCTATGTCAGGCCAATTATGTTCATTTCAGCAAAGCGCTCCTTATGGAAGAATGGTCGGGGTGTTATATGGTCGTTAGAAATTTCATGTAATGATATATTGCGCCGTGCGAGTTGTGAGACGGCTTGGTGAATTTCTTATGTGATGAGGATCCACGTAGAAATGATGTTATATGAGCAAAATGGCTCTTGAGATTCAGATTGTATATCGCACCTCAATTATGCTTGAATTTTGTAGCCTATAACGCTATCTGTCCCCTCAAGGATGGTATTATGCACTTAGCGTGTTTATGAACGATATTTGGTATTTTGTTTTAATGAGAAATTTAGCTCAAGGTATATCTCCTTATGTGAGTTCTATACGTGGATCGGGTGGCACGCCGCCATGGGCATGTTATGTGGATCGGGTGGCACGCCACCATGAGTATGTTATTTGGATCGGGTTGCACGCCGCAATAATGTGATATTGAGTACAGTTCCCTAAGCTTGTTTGATCTGTTTAGTTTCCTATTTTTTCAAGGAAAGCTCATATTAGCTGTGTGCCCGCGTCGCATGTATGATTCGCGAGCGGGGTAATTGCATTTCCTTTTCATAGTTTGTTTTCTTTGGTATCGCATCCGAATTGGTAGCCTATCGGCACATTGTAGCATCATATGAGACTTTTGATTATGTCTGGGGTGGTTTATTGCCTGAACAGTTCGTACTGGATGAGACGAGATCATTGAATTCGAGATCAGTGCAATCTGACTATATGAAGTATATTATGGAGCTAAGACCATTATTTGGTTCAAAATGAGGTGATGGTTCTTATCAGAAGTATAGACCCAATGATTTGTTGATTTGGCAGTCGGTTATGAATTACTACACATCTCTTCCGTCATGGCGGTATTGTAAGAATTAGAGCAAGACCTATGTAGGTCATGAGGTGCAATGGGAGCATCAGATTGGTAGAATTTCGATTAAGTTGATCAAAAAATGTTATTGTGGTCCGGTGAGCAAAGTGATGCAAGGTGGGAATTCAGCTAAGGTATGCAGTCGTGTTTGGGTACAGCGTGTAGTGATTGATATGGTGATCGTATGTTGGAAACAGGTCAGGCATAGAATTCAGGATGTTTGAATTGGGCTCTAAGGCTTATTTGCTTGAATAAAAGGGAAAATCTTTAGAATCGATAGAGTTAATTTGCTCAACTGGGTTGTGGTAGCACGAGAAGGTGCAAGAGGTGTCAAACAATGATTTCAGACTACTTCAGTGTAGTTCTCAACACGTTCGAGGATGAACATATGTTTAAGGGGGAGAGAATGTAACAACCCGACCGGTCATTTAGAGCCCTAGCGCGTCGTTCAGCAGTATGAGGCCATGAGCAGCTTCATTTCAAGTATTACGACTTGTACGCGTAGTTGGAATTGAGTTTCGGGAAGTTCGGAGTTGATTTGGAAAGAGAATTCTCATTTCGGAGGCTTAAAGTTGGAAGAATTAACTAGGATGGGATTTTTGAGTAAACAACCTCGGAATCAGGATCTGAAGGTTCCAATAGATTCGTATGATGATTTCAGACTTGGGCGTATGCCCAGTTCGGGTTTTGGATAACCCGGGAGTGTTCTGGCGCCTATTCTGGAAGTTAGAATTTTAGAAGAAATTTCATAAGTTTGCCTTAATGTGCATTTCAGTGTTATCAATGTCCGTTTGAGATTCCGAGACTGCTAATAGCTCCGTATGGTGATTTTGGAGTTGGGGGCGCGATCGGAAGTGAATTCAGAGGTCCGTAGGTCATTTTGAAGTCATTTGGCTAAAGATAGAAAATTGAAGGTTTTGAGAAGTTTGACCGGAAGTGGACTTTTTGATATCGGGGTCGGAATCCGATTCCGGAAGTTGGAGTAGGTCCGTAATGTCGAATATGACATGTGCGCAAAATTTGAGGTCAATCAGACGTGATTTGATAGGTTTAAACATCGGAAATAGAAGTTTGAAGTTCTAAAGTTCATAAAGCTTGAATTGGGGTGTAATTCGTGATTTTCGTGTTCTTTGATGTGATTTGAGGCCTTGAGCAAGTCTGTAATGTGTTTTGGGACTGGTTTGTATGATTGGTTTGGGTCCCGGGGGCCTCGGGTGGATTCCGGGTGGCTAATGGATCGAAATTTGAAATTTTTGGACAGCTAAAGGGTCTGGTTGCTGGTATTTTCGCTTCTGCGGTGGGTTGACCGCAGAAGCGGATTTTTGGTCATGGCTCGAGGACCACAGATGCGGTCAAGATTCCGTAGAAGCATGACCGCATCTGCAAAAGGATAGTCGCAGAAGAAACGGAAGAGGGGCAGCTAGAAAGGACCGCAGAAGCGGCTGATGGTCCGCAAAAGCGGGACTGCGGAAGCGGAATGTCTTCTGCAGAAGCGTAAGTAGCTGGAGGCAGAGAGGTTGTTTTAAAATCGGGATTTGGCCATTTTCTTACATATTTTCATGGCTTGGGCAATTTTTGGGGAGGTTCGAGGGAGGATTTTCATCATCAATGATAAGGTAACTTATCCCCACCTATTTTGTGTTAAATACATCAACTATGTATGGATTTGAGCATTGAAATTAGTATGAATTTGAGATTTTGTGGAAAGCCTAGAAAATTAGTACTCTTGGAATTTAGCCACGATTTTGGAGATGAAATTAAGAGAAAATCATATAGTTGAGTTCGTGAGCTCATAGGTAATCTTTATCTTCAAAAAAATTCGGATTCCAAGCACATGGGCCCGAGGGCATTTTTGTCAACTTTTCGATCGGGGTTAGGAATTACTATAAATTGGATTATAATGAGTACCTTAGCATATATTAATGGATTTACATAATTGTTGGCTAGTTTTGGAGCGTTGTGCATCGATTCGAGTCTTCGGAAGGGCGTGGAATGCCTGTTATGGACCTGTGGAGCGAGGTGAGTCTCCTTTCTAACCTTGTAAGAGGGAATTGTCCCCATAGGTGAAATAATTATTTATTTTATGTTGACCGCGTCGCATGGATAGTTCGCGAGCGGGGTAATAGATGCATCTATGGTTCGAGTCGTTCGACCCTCGGCAGTGCACAGTTTACATTTCTATTGGAGCGGACCGTCGACCTCGGCATTATTTGTGCATGATATATATTGTTGCCTAAGAATTTTAAATGTTGATATTTCCTTTCATGGCTTGATATAAATTGATAAGATAATGAAAAGTAAACCTTGAAAATCCATTATTATTTGTTAAAGGTGTTTACCTGTTTTCCGGCTTCGTGAGTAGAACTACTATATAAATCCATGATTTCCTCACATTTTTAGTATATTATTATTTGACCTCTAGCAAGTGTTGAAGTCGACCTCTCGTCTCTACTTCTTCGAGATTAGACGGGATACTCATTGAGTACACATTGTTTACGTACTCATACTACACTTCTGTGCATTTTTGTTGCACAGGTATATGTAACTCTAGCGGCCTACTGGGCGTAGCAGCACAGATGATTCTGGGACTAGGTGAACTGCACTATTCGAGACGGCCGCAGCTAGAGCAGTCCTTTCCAGCATACTGTATTTACTTTCTATCCACTGTATTTCGAACGAATGTTGTATTTTATTTCCTTGTCAGTAGATGCTCATGCACTTGTGACACCAGGTTCTGGGATGGTTTGAAGTATTTTATATTAACTGCCTATCATTTAAATTCGACTTGAGACTATTATCTTTTAAAATTGCTAAATTTGAAGGAAATTCCTGGATTTTAAAAAAAAAATATTAAAACGAGATTTGGATTAAGTAATTTGGTTGGCTTGCCTGACAGCAATGTCCGGCGCCACCACGACCCTTAGTGGATTTTGGGTCATGACAGAATCCAATTCAATTACTTTTTAAATTCATCATATGAGTAACATTATTTTTCCAGTTAAGAAAAATCTTAGGTTACATAAATATATTCCATAAAAAGAGCATTAGAGATTAAAAAAATTAGAACACAAAGTAAAAATATTATTATAGTATTAATAATCAAACGGCCATACAAGTGTTTATTGAAGCACAATCAAAGCTAAATCATGAATAGGAACAAGCATTCAAAGCTATATTACAAAGAGTCGACTCTTATAGCGGGATTATCCTTTATAGATGCCTCTGGCTAAATCGAAATAATATTTCTTTGTCATACATTATTTGCAAATGTCAAATCAACAGGAATGATACTGTTAGCAATAATAACAAATGGTGTACCAACAATGATATTATTGTTAGGCCACTCACCTTAAATTTGATATAACTTTTCTATCACGACCCGGATTTCTCACCTTCGGGAGTCATGATGGCGCCTACTAATGGGAGATAGGCAAGCCAAGTTTAATTACTTTTTCATTAACAACATGATCCTCTTAAACAATTATCGGTAATAATATAAAAGTAACAAAATTAATTAAGTATGCGGAAGTCTTAAATTAAAGAAAACTGAATAGAAATGCGGAAAATTCAAC
Organism: Nicotiana glauca; assembly: GCA_026770625.1. Classification (NCBI taxonomy): domain Eukaryota; kingdom Viridiplantae; phylum Streptophyta; class Magnoliopsida; order Solanales; family Solanaceae; genus Nicotiana; species Nicotiana glauca. Next base: position 58,108 of record MU789131.1, read on the forward strand.
ATAAGCCTCTACCCAAGACTGGTGCCACATACTAACGAACTACTAAGAGTGCTAAATACAACCGTTTGAAAGAAAATATAACTGTTTGTCTCGAAATACATGAGATAACAGACTAAAATAAAAGATAGAAGAGACGTCGGGCCTGAGGACACCAACTAGGCTACCTCGGTTTTTCGCTGGACTGAAGGCTAACTCCCACGCTACTGCAGCTGCTGTCCAACACCTGGATCTGTGCAAAAGAGCACAGAGTGTAGTATCAGCACAACCGACCCCATGTGCTGGTAAGTGTCTGGCCTAACCCCGACGAGGTAGTAACGAGGCTAGGACCAGACTCCAGATAAACCTGTGCAGATATATATATACAAGTACAACGGAGAAGCAGTAAGAAAATAACAATTTAAGCTGGGGAAGGGAGCATGCTTCAAGGGCAACAGATAGAAATATAATATCAGGAATAATAGAGCGTACATCTATAGTTTAGCTTCTAGCACAAAATAAAGAGATAAGGCAACTTTCATATTCAACTCATCTTGTTGCAGGCATACAACCCGATCCTATTTCTCAATGTCTCGTGGTAGGCGTACCACCCGCTCCCATTTCAATATCACTCGTGGTAGGCATACCACCCGCTTCCATTTCATATCACTTATGGTAGGCGTACCACCCGCTCCCATTTCAATATCATTTGTGGTACGCGTACCACCCACTCACTTTACTTTCAACAAAATACACAATACAATCCCGGCAAGGGAACAATCAAATTAATAATCTTCCCCGCAAGGTAAATAATAACAACAAGTCAAACATCCCGACAAGGAAGAGTCAGCTATAACCAGTCCTATTCAACTTCTACTTGGCCCAAGTAATACCAATATTCAGTCAAAATTTTCATAAGATCAATCAAGGATACACAATTATCAAATTAAGACTCACGGTCATGCTCGACACCAACACATGGATACTCGTCACCATGCCCATATGTCGTACTCAACACAAAACAAGTATCAACTCATAATCCCTCAAGCTAAGGTTAGACCGAACACTTACCTCGATGCTTTAAACACAACTCAAGCCTCAACTATAGTTTTACCCCGTGATTCCACCTCCAATCCGCTCGAATCTAACCACAAGTTAATTAATTACATTAATAAACACTAAATGAATCAACCCCAATGCTTGAAAATGAATTTTAAAAAGTTTTACCCAAAAAGGTCAAAAATGCCCCCGGTCCCACATTGTCAAAACCCGAGGTTCGAACCAAAACTCGGTTACCCATTCCCTACGAACCCAAATATGTAAATTGTTTTTAAATCGCACCTCAAATCGAGGTCCAAATCCCCAATTGTCAAGGCCAAATTCCCAAACCTGACCGTAATGGCGCCTCTCGTGAAGACAAGGCCAGCCAGAACAACGCAAACACCTCTTTTAACAATTAATTAACATTAACAAAACCAAAACACGTGTAAAATAGTTATAAATGCGGAAACGGCTATAATAGCAGAGGATACCATCCCGACACTGTCCCAAACCGGGGTGTCACAAGTCATGAGCTACTACAGAGTTTGTAATGAGACTACGAGATATAACATCTGATACAATAGTCTGAAGGAAACTCAAATGATATAAAATAAGGGAGACAAGGGGCAGCGGAAGTCAACAGCTACCTCGTCACTCCAACTCGCTGCCTGTTCTGGAAAGAATCAGTGCTTAAGTGCAGACTCTATTATGCCTGTATCTGTACACATGGTGCACGGAGTAATGTGAGTACTCTGACCTAGTGAGTAATAATAATAAATAATAACTGATGTCATGAAAGCACATAAATGCACAAGACAATTCTATACCAGGCAGTAAATCACTTAAAGCAGTAAAATAGTAAAGAGTCAAATGAAATCTCCTTTTAAAAACAGGTAAATCAGGTAAACAACAAGTAAATAGTGAGTAGAAATCTGCCCCTCGGTCCCAGTATCAATTGCTCATAATAGTATCAGCCCCTCGGGCTCAGTATCAATCAATCAGCATAATATCAGCCCCTCGGGCTCACTCTCATATCACATGGGTACCCGCGCTCACTGTGGGTGTGCAGACTCTGGATGGACTCCTTACGGCCCAAGCGCTATATCAACATAAGGCCTGAAAGCCTTCTCACATCGCTCATAAGTCCTGAACGCCTCCTCACATCACTCACAAGGCTTGAAAGCCTCATCACGTCACTCAAGTCACCTCGTGGCACATAAATGTATCTCAATCCCTCGACCTCATATCACTCAACATATCCTCACATATAGCCCTCGGCCTCACTCAGTCCAGAAAATATCATAAGCCCCTCGGACATCAATAAAATAGTAGTGCTCAGCCCAAACAATAGTGGAAACATCATTTAAGTCTCAAAATTCAATTAAAAGTGGCTGAGTTTGTAAAACAGTAATAATCGATAGGACTGAGTACAAGTAATATATCAAAATAGTGAGGAAACAGTGATAAAAGTCCACGAAGGATCAAATAGTTTGCATGAAGCCCAAAATATGGCAATAAGCCCAAATCATGTTGATAACAAACATATCTCAGTCAAATATGCGATAAAAACATCAATCGGGGCGGACCAAGTCACAATCCCCAATAGTAAATAACCCCGCGCTTGTCATTAAGCACGTGTTTCACCTCAATATAGCACTACATTGTGCAAATCTGGGGTTTCAAACTCTCAGGATATCATTTACTATCATTACTCACCTCAAGCCAGCCAAAATCCTAGCTCGCTATGCCCTTGCCTCTCGAATCGGCCTCCTCGCACGTCGAATCTAATCAAAACCATAACGAATACATCACAATAGGCTAAGGGAACATAACCCAATCGAAAAGATTCGAAAAATATCAAAAATTACGAAATTTGCAAAACCCGAGCCCCGAGCCCACTTCTCAAATTCCAGAAAATTTTACATCAAAGGAATCCTTATCTCGTCACGAGTCTATACATATCAAGAACTCCCAAATCCGAGCTCAAATGACCCATCAAAACCCTATTTGAAATACCAAACTCAAGCCCTGGTTCTTCCTCCTTTTTGATAAATTTTCATGAATTTCTAGGTGGATTCTGCCATTAAATCATGTTTTTAGTTCATAAAACTCACCTCCAATCAACCCCAGTCGAAATCCCCTTCAATTCTCGTCCAAAAGCTCTCAAGGATATTCAAAAATGGTGGAAAAATACCTTAGCTCGCGGATGAAATATTATTTTAAAACCCTTCTGCAGAGACCTTTTTCGCTTCTGTGATCCAATTACCGCATCTACGGTTTCCGCTTCTGCGGAATTCTTCCTCTTCTGCGATACTTCACTATTCGCCAAGAACCGCTTCTGCGGTCACAATCCGCACCTACGGAAGATCATCTGCTTATGTGGAAATCCGTCATTAGCCAATATCCCCACCTGCGATCCCCTTTTCGCATCTACGGAATCGCATCTGCGGCCCCTTTTCCGCAAATGCAGAAATACCAGAACCAGCAAACTTCTGAAATGCTACAAGTCCAAAATTCATCCCGATGGCCATCCGAAATCACCCCGGGGCATTCGGGACCTTAACCAAAAGTGCCAACCCATCCTAAAACATCATTCGAACTTGCTCCAATCATCAAAACACCACAAACAACACCAAAACCATCAAATTACATCGGATTCAATCCTAAGTTATTCTAAAACTTCCGAAACACGCATTTGATCAAAAACCAAACCAAAACACCTCTGAATGACCTGAAATTTTGCACACACATCCCAAATCACCTAACGAAGCTACAGTAACTCTCGTAATTCCATTCCGACCCTCGGATAAAAATCTTACCCCTCAACCGGAATTCGCCAAAATACTAACTTCACCAATTCAAGCCTAATTCTACACCGGACCTCCAAAATCAATTCCGATCACGCTCCTAAGTCACAAATCATCCCCCAAAGCTAACCAAATCACCAGAAATCACATCCGAACCCTCTAACTCATAAGTCAACATCCGGTTGACTTTTCCAAACCAAGCCTTCCTTAAAGAGACTAAGTGTCTCATTTCCTTCTAAAACCAATCCAGATCGACTCATTCACCCAAAACACTTATAATGAGACACAAGGAAGCAAAAAATGGGGGAAACGGGGCAGTAACTCACGTGACGACGGGTCGGGTCGTCATATCCCCAACTAAAACAAACGCTCGTCCTTGAGCGGGTCAAGAAACATATCTGAAGCCTGAAACAGGTGAGGATATCTGCTCCACATCTCCCGCTCGGTTTCCCAAGTAGCCTCCTCCACGAGCCGACCTCTCCACTGCACTTTCACCGAATCTATATCCTTTGATCTCAACTTTCGAACCTGATGACCCAAAATAGCCACCGGCTCCACATCATAGGTCAAATCATCATCCAACTGAACCGTGCTGAAGTCCAATACATGGGACGGGTCCTCAACATACTTTCGGAGCATGGAAACATGAAATACCGGATGCACGCCTGACAAGCTGGGTGGCAAGGCAAGCTCATAAGCCACCTCCCCAATCCTCCTAAGTACCTCAAAAGGCCTAATAAACCGCGGACTCAACTTCCCTTTCTTTCCAAATTGCATAACACCCTTCATGGGCGAAACCTTCAGCAAGACCTTCTCACCAACCATATAAGACACATCTCGAACCTTCCGGTCCGCATAACTCTTCTGATGCGACTGTGTTGTACGAAGTCTCTCCTGAATCAGCTTCACCTTCTTTAAGGCATCCTGAACAAACTCTGTCCCCAATAGGCTAGCCTTGCCGGGCTCGAACCAACCAACTGGAGATCTACACCGCCTCTCATACAATGCCTCATACGGAGCCATCTGAATGCTCGACTGATAACTGTTGTAGTAGGCAAACTCTGCAAGCGGCAAAAACTCATCCCAAGAAACTCTAAAATCAATAACATAAGCACGCAAATGTCCTCCAATATCTGAATAGTACGCTCGGACTGCCCATCCGTCTGAGGATGAAATGTTGTGCTCAACTCTACCTGCATACCCAACTCTCGCTGAAATGTCCTTCAGAACTGAGAAGTAAACTGAGTACCTCTATCTGAGATAATAGATACTGGAACACCATGCAATCGGACAATCTCCCAGATAAAGATCCCCGCCATCCCCTCCGATGAATAGGTAGTACATACCGGAATGAAGTGCGCGGACTTGGTCAGCCGATCCACAATCACTGAAATCAAATCAAACTTCTTCAAAGTCTGAGGAAGACCACTAACAAAATCCATAGTGATCCTCTCCCACTTCCACTCAGGAATAATCATCCACTGAAGTATGCCACCCAGTCTCTGATTCTCGTATTTTACCTGCTGATAGTTGAGACACCGAGCCACAAATCCTACAATGTCTTTATTCATTCTTCTCCACTAATAGTGCTGCCTCAAATCCTGGTACATCTTCGCGGCACCCGGATGAATGGAATACCACGAGCTATGGGCCTCCTCTAATATCAACTCCCAAAGCCCATCCACGTTAGGAACACAAATCCGGCCCTACATCCTCAACACACCATCCTCACCAACGATCACGTCTCTGGCATCTGCTGAACCCTATCCTTAAGGACAAGCAAATACGGATCATCATACTGGCACTCTCTGATGCGATCATATAAGGAAGACCGAGAAACCACACAAGCCAACACCCGACTGGGCTCCAAAATATCTAGTCTCACCAACCGATTGGCCAAGGCCTGAACATCAACTGCAAAGGGCCTCTCCCCAATTGGAATATACGCCAAACTCCCCGTACTATCTGCCTTTCGGCTCAAAGCATTGGCCACTACATTGGCCTTCCCCGGGTGATACAGAATGGTAATATCATAATCCTTAAGTAACTCTAGCCACCTCCGCTACCTCAAATTAAGATCCTTTTGCTTGAACAACTGCTGAAGACTGTGATGATCGGTGAATACCTCACAAGATACACCATACAAGTAGTGCCTCCAAATCTTCAGAGCATGAACTATAGCAGCCAACTCCAAATCATGTACAAGGTAGTTCTTCTCGTAGGGCTTCAACTGACAAAAAGCATAATCAATAACTCTACCTTCCTGCATCAATACACATCCGATCCCAACTCTTAAAGCATCACAATATACAGTATAAGAACCTGAAGCTGATGGCAAAACCAATATCGGAGTTGTGGTCAAAGCTATCTTGAGCTTCTGAAAGCTCTCCTCGCACTCATCCGACCATACAAATGGAGCACCCTTTTGAGTTAACTTGGTCAAGGGCGATGCAATAGAGGAAAATCCCTGAAAAAACCGGCAATAATAACCTGCCAAACCAAGGAAACTATGAATCTCTGTGGCTGAGGTTGGTCTAGGCCAACTCTGAACCGCCTCTATGTTCTTCGGGTTGACCTGAATACCCTCGTTGGACACCACGTGCGCCAAGAAAGCCACTGAACTGAGCCAAAACTCACACTTGGAAAACTTTGCATAAAGCTTTTACTCCCTCAATTTCTGCAAGTGCGTGCTCCTCCTGACTACGCAAATACACCAGAATATCATCAATGAAAACAATAACGAATGAATCCAGATAAGGCCGAAATACACTATTCATCAAATGCATGAACGTTGATGGGCCATTAGTCAGCCCAAAGGACATAACAAGAAACTCATAGTGCCCATATCTAGTCCTAAAAGCAGTCTTAATAATATCTGAATCCCTGATTTTCAACTGTTGATAGCACGAACGGAGATCAATCTTGGAGGAACACCCTCGCTCCCTGAAGCTGGTCAAACAAATCATCAATGCGAGGCAGGGGATACTTGTTCTTCACTGTTACTTTGTTCAATTGCCTGTAGTCAATGCACATTCTCATGGTGCCATCCTTCTTCTTCACAAACAAAATTGGTGCACCCCACGGTGACACACTAGGCCGAATGAACCCCTTATCTAGGAGTTCCTGAAGCTGAACCTTCAACTCTTTCAACTCCGCTGGTGCCATACGATATGGTGGAATGGAAATGGGCTGAGTGCCCGGCACCAGGTCAATACCAAAATCAATATCCCTGTCCGGTGGCATGCCCGGCAAGTCTGCAGGAAATACATCGGGAAACTCTCTCACAACTGGGACAGAATCAATGCTAGGAGTCTCGGCTCCAACACCCCTCATAAACGCCAAATATGAAAGGAAACACTTACCAAACATACGCTGGGATTTTAAGAATGAAATCACCCTGCTAGGAACCTAATCAGTCACACCATGCCACTCGATCCTCGGTACACCCGGTATAGCCAAAGTGACTGTCTTAGCATGACAGTCTAGAATAGCATGACACAGAGATAACCAGTCCATGCCCAAAATAACATCAAAATACACCATGCTCAATAGCAATAGATCAACTCGGGTCTCCAGACCCCCAATAGTAACCAAACATGACTGATACACATGGTCTATAATAATAGTATCACCCACTAGGGTAGATACATAAACAGGTAAAGCAAGACACCCTCGGGACGTACCCAAATTATGAGCAAATTATGAGGAAACATAAGAATAGGTGGAACCGGGATCAAATAAGACCGAGGCATCCCTGTGGCAAACTGAAATAATACATGTAATGACAGCATCTGAAGCAATAACATATGTCCTGTCCTGAAGGGCATAAAAGTGAGCCTGACCACCGCCTAATCGGCATGCACCTCTGGGGTGACCCCTGGCTGCCTGACCCTTACCCCTAGCTGGCGGGGCGGGTGCTAAAGAAACTGGACCAGAAGATGAGGGTTGACCCTCTACTGAGATGAGCTAGCAGCACGACGAGGACACTACCTCCACATATGCCCAAACTCTCCACACGTATAACAACTCCCAGGTGCTGGAGAATGGGACTGAAGGGAACCCCTCACTCCGAAGTGACTAGGTGATGCACTCGGCCTAGAAAAACACTTAACAGATGGGGCTCGAGATGAACTCTGTGCTGGAAGAGCGCTGAGTGAAGGCTGACTCTACTGAGAACTATGATAACCACGACCTGAAGATGCCCCACGATACTCGGGACGGGCCGACTGAGCGGGCCTGAAAGAACAACCCCTACCATGCTGGAACTGGCCCCTCGAAGGAGCGCCACTGAAACTGTTAGAACCTCAAGGCCTCTTGGCCTCCCTCTCCTCTCGATCCTGGCGGCGAACCGCCTCAATCTGTTGAGCTATATCAACCACCTCCTCGAATGAAGCACCCAATACTCTCTCTCTAGTCATAAGAACACGGAGATGGTAGTTAAGGCCATCAACAAATTTCCTGATCCGCTCACGATCCGACGGAACCATCCAGTCGGCATGACGAGCCAACTCTGAAAACCTCATCTCATACTGAGACACAGTCATATATCCCTACCGTACTTATCAAACTGCCTGCACAGCTCCTCCCTGCATGACTGCGGTATATACTTCTCCAAGAAGAGAGTGGAGAACTCCTGCCAAGTCAAAGGCAGCCCCAGTAAACTAAAAGGTGGTAAATGCCACAATACTAGACTCCAGAATCCCTGCTGTACGGAGCATCCGCTGACATCTGTCAAGAAAACCCTGGGCATCCTCGCCCTCAGCACCACTGAATGTCGGAGGCTGGAGTCTACCAAACCTCTCGAGGAGACGCTGCTCATCCTCACGCATAGCTGGAACTCTGAACTCCTGCAATGGTGCAACTGGCTGAGCTGGAGGTGCCTCTACAGTCTGTAATCCCTGCACTACCTGCTCAGGTGTGCGAGCAGCGGGGGTCTGATTGCCTCCCCCAGCCTACGAAGTAGTATCTGCTGTGGTGGTTGAAACTGCCTGAGCCAGGCTGGTGCAAACTGTCAAAAACTGAGCCAAAGTCTCCTGAAGCCCCGAAATCACAATCGGCACAGCTGGTGCCTGAACTGGTGCTGCTGGAGCCTGGTCCTGAGCTGGAGAAACTGGAGGATCCACAGGTGCTGCCCCTGCTGCTTTGCCTCTGCCACTACCACGACCACGTCCACAGCCTTTTGTGGCCTCAATGGATGGTACCGGCGGTCGTCCGTCACGTCCGGTAGCTCGTGTCCTCACCATCTGTGAGAGGATAGAATAAAGAGAAATTTAGTACTCGGATCAACAAGTTCGCATGACAAGAATTTCAAGAACGTGAATTTTTCCTAAAGGTTATGCAGCCTCTCGAGGATAAGTACAGACGTCTCTGTAACGATCCGCGAGACTCTACTAAACCTTCTCATGACTCGTGAGACCTAGTAACCTAGGCTCTGATACCAACTTGTTACAGCCCAATTCCCAAACCCGACCGTGATGGCGCCTCTCATGAAGACAAGGCCAGCCAGAATAATGCAAACACCCTTTTTAACAATTAATTAACATTCGCAAAACCAAAACACGTGTAAAATAGTAATAAATGTGGAAACAGCGATAATAGCAGAGGATACCATCCCGACACAGCCCCAAACCGGGGCATCATAAGTCATGAGCTACTACAGAGTTTGTAATGAGTCTACGAAATATAAGATCCGATACAATAGTCTAAAGAAAACTCAAATGATATAAAATAGGGGAGACAAGGGGCTGCGGACGTCAACAGCTACCTCGTCACTCCAACTCGCTGCCTGGTCTGGAAAGAATCAGTGCTCAAGTGCAGACTCTGCTCTGCTATGCCTGTATCTGCACACATGGTGCAGGGAGTAATGTGAGTACTCTGACCCAGTGAGTAATAATAATAAATAATAACCAAAGGCATGAAAACACATAAATGCACAAGGCAATTCTATACCAGGCAGTAAATCACTTAAAGCAGTAAAACAGTAAAGAGTCAAGTGAAATCTCCTTTTAAAAACAGGTAAGGTAAAACAACAAGTAAATAGTGAGTAGAAATCTACCTCTCGGGCCCAGTATCGATTGCTCAGAACAGTATCAGCTCCTCGGGCTCAGTATCATTCACTCAGCATAATATCAAAACCTCGGGCTCACTCTCATATCACATGGGTACCCGCGCTCACTGAGGGTGTGCAGACTCTGGATGGACTCCTTACGGCCCAAGCGCTATATCAACATAAGGCCTGAAAGCCTTCTCACATTGCTCATAAGGCCTGAAATCCTCCTCACATCACTCACAAGGCCTAAAAGCCTTCCTCACGTCACTCAAGCCACCTCGTGGCACATAAATGTATCTCAGGCCCTCGGCCTCATATCACTCAGCATATCCTCACATATGGCCCTCGGCATCACTCAGTCCAGAAAATATCATAAGCCCCTCAGGCATCATTAAAATAGTAGTGCTCAGCCCAAACAACAGTGGAAACATCATTTAAGTCTCAAAATTCAATTAAAAGTGGCTGAGTCTATAAAACAGTAATAATTGATAGGACTAATTTCAAGTAATATATCAAAATAGTGAGAAAACAGTGATAAAAATCCACGAAGGATCAAATAGTCGGCATGAAGCCCAAAATATGGCAATAAGCCCAAATCATGTTGATAACAAACATATCTTAGTCAAATACGCGGTAAAAATATTAATCAGGACGGACCAAGTCACAATCCCCAATAGTAAATAACCTGCGCTCGTCATTAAGTGCGTGTTTCACCTCAATATAGCACTAAGTTGTGCGAATTCGGGGTTTCAAACCCTCAGGATATCATTTACTATCATTACTGACCTCAAGCCGGCCAAAATCCTAGCTCGCTATGCCCTTGCCTCTTGAATCGGCCTCCTCGCGCGTCGAATTTGATCAAAACCACAACGAATATATTACAATAGGCTAAGGGAACATAACCCAATCAAAAAGAATCAAAAAACATCGAAAATCACGAAATTTGCAAAACTCGAGCCCCAGACCCACTTCTCAAATTCCAGAAAATTTTACATCAACGGATTCCTTATCTCGTCATGAGTCTATACATATCAAGAACTCCCAAATCCGAGCTCAAATGACCCATCAAAACCCAATTTGAAATACCAAACTCAAGCCCTGGTTCTTCCTCCTTTTTGATAAATTTTCATGAATTTCTAGGTGGATTCTGCCATTAAATCATGTTTTTAGTTCATAAAACTCACCTCCAATCAACCCCAGTCGAAATCCCCTTTATTTATCGTCTAAAAGCTCTCAAGGATATTCAAAAATGGTGGAAAAATACCTTAGCTCCCGGATGAATTATTATTTTAAAACCCTTCTGCCCAGACCTTTTTCGCTTCTGCGATCCAATTACCGCATCTATGGTTTCCGCTTCTGCGATGCTATACTATTCGCCAAGAACCGCTTCTACAGTCACAATCCGCACCTGCGGAAGATCATCCGCTTCTATAGAAATCCCCCATTAGCTAATATCCGCACCTGCGATCCCCTTTTCGCATATGCGGAACCGCATCTGCGGCCCCTTTTCCGCAGATGTGGAAATACCAGAACCAGCAAACTTCTGAAATGCTACAAGTCCAAAATTCATCCCGATGGCCATCCAAAATCACCTCGAGGCCCCCGGGACCTCAACCAAAAGTATCAACCCATCCTAAAACATCATTCAAACTTGCTCCAATCATCAAAACAGCACAAACAACACCAAAACCATCAAATTACATCGGATTCAAGCCTAAGTTCTTCTAAAACTTCCGAAACGCTCATTTGATCAAAAACCTGACCAAAACACCTCCGAATAACCTGATATTTTGCGCGCACATCTAAAATAACCTAACGAAGCTACAGCAACTCTCGGAATTCCATTCCAACCCTCGGATCAAAATCTCACCCCTCAACCGGAATTCGCCAAAATACTAACTTCGCCAATTCAAGCATAATTCTACACCGGACCTACAAAATCAATTCTGATCACGATCCTAAGTCACAAATCATCCCCTAAAGCTAACCAAATCACCGAAAATCACATCAGAACCCTCTAACTCATAAGTCAACATCCGGTTGCCTTTTCCAAACCAAACCTTCCTTAAAGAGACTAAGTGTCTCATTTCCTTCTAAAACCAATCCAGATCGACTCATTCACCCAAAACTCTTATAATGAGACATAAGGAAGCAGAAAAGAGGGGAAACGAGGTGGTAACTCACGTGACGACGGGTCGGGTCGTCATACCAATTTTAGAAAAATCTAGGTTCTACCCAAAATCCCCAATTTCACCCAAGAAAATCCTTGATTTTAAGTTTAAAACATGTTAAATGATGTTAATGATTGAAAGAAATGAGTAAAAATCAACTTACAAATGATTTGGAAGAAGGTTGATTCTTGAAAAATCGCCCAAAGGAGTTGTGTTTTGAAAATGGGGTGAAAAATATCTTAAAATCGACTAAATATGAAAATGCAGGTTGCAGATGTGGAAAATGCGAACTGGGGTTCGCAATTGCGAATCCCGACCAGTTATGGGAAATGCGAACTTTTGTTCGCATTTGCGAACCATGATTAAAATTGGGACTTCGCATTTGCAAACCATAATGTCGCATTTGCGAAAGTCCCAGCTTCGCATTTGCGAAGCTTATTATTGCATTTGCGATGGGGGTCAGGTCTGGGCAAATCTCGCATTTCCGAGCCAGGCTTCGCAAATGCGAAGCCTGCATGTCAGTTATACTAGCTAATTTACAAGTCCAAAAATGCAATCCATGGCCTATCCAAAACTCACCCGAGCCATCGGGGCTCCAAACCAAACACACACACAACCTCAAAAATATCTTACGGACTTATTCGTGCAATCAAATCGCTAAAATAACATCATATACATCGAATTAAGCCTCAAAATTCATGATTCCTTCCAAATTTTCATAAAAAATTAAATTTCTATTTTAAGTCTGAAACACGTCAAATGACGTCCGTTTCCAACCAAACTTTACAGAAAGTGCTTAAATCATATATAAGACTTGTACCGGGCGCCAGAACCAAAATACGGGCCCGATACCATAGTCTTCTAATCAAATTTCATTTCCAATTTTCTTAATTATTTCCAGAAAATAATTTCACACAAAAATTTATTTCTCGGGCTTGGGACCTCGGAATTCAATTCCGGACCTATGCAAAAGTCCCATATTTTCCTACGGACCCTCCGGGACCGTCAAATCACGGGTCCAGGTCCATTTACCCAAAATATTGACCGAAGTCAAATTTATTCATTTTAATATCAAAATTTAGTATTTTTCTTACAGAATTCATATTTAAACTTTCCGGCTACGTGCCTGGACTATGCACGCAAATTGAGGCAATCCTACTTGAGGTTTTTAAGGCCTCAAAAGCACAGAATGAATAAGAAAACAAGTGATGATCATTTGGATCGTCACATTTTCAAACAACCGAAATAACCATCACAAATATATCAAAGTAGAGCAATGGTGCTAAATTTATAAGGAAAGTAAAATTGATAATATGGGATAAAGTGCTTATGGCTAAGTGTCACATGGTCAAAACAATTGCCCGATGTTTTGGAGATATTTTTAATAAAATGAACTGTTTGGTGAAAAATTAATGGTTTGGAAGGTTATTTTTGTCGGGTACTATAAATATTTACGATATTGATGAAAGCAGAGACTGTAAAAACTAGCTTGCCAAAATTATACTTATGGCCTCAAATGAAAAATATTCAACTGACAAGAAATATAAAGTAAGAACAGATCTATTATTCAGTAACTTCTTGCTTCGTGTAAGAAACAAAGAAGAGCGTTTAATAAAAAAGATTTGATTCTTCCAGAACAGTTGGTTATCAATCTCAATTGTAATAGTAGTGCATTTAATAAGAAAAATATTTTCATCAATCGATTAAAATGCAATTTGTGCAAATTACATGATAGAAATTAAAAGGCCATCTTAGCTAGCAGAAGTGAATATGTTGATCAACTAAATAAAAAGTTGATTGCGAAATTTTATGGTAAAAATTAAGACATTTTTTAGTTTTGACTCAGCAGAATATGATACCAATAATTACTACCCAGAAGAATATTTAAATACTCTAATACCAAATGGCCTTCTACCATATAGGTTTGTTGTCAAGTTTATTTATTCTTATGTATGTTAGTGTCACCATAATGTAATAGACAAAGTTAAAGTTGATCTTTTATTACATAAAGATTGAATTTGAAGAAAACTATGCCCTTCATGCTACTGAAAAACTTAGATCCGCTGAATAGTTTATGTAATAGCACATAAATGGTCTATAGAAGTTTTGACAATAACGACATACATGCAAAAATTATGATACTGTTCAATATGCTTCTATGTATATTTTTATCACCGAATTCAACTTTCGTCTTCCGAAACTAAAGAATATCCTTTTGAATTTGAGTGAAAGTTATTTTCGGTATGTTTATATTTTGAAATTATAATAAATAAGGCACAAGGACAAACATCCTAAATATTTGACTACATTTATCGCAATATATTTTCTAGCACGAACAACTATATGTTGTACTTTCAAGAGGAATATCAATATCGAGAACAAGATTTATGGTTATGGTAGAGTAACCAATGTATTAGAAGGAAATATAAACAAAAAAAACATTATCTACAAAGAAATGTTTGATAAGATACCATCAAATTAAATATTTTTAAACTATAATACGTAATTACCTCACTAATATGACTAAATTGATCATTTGTGTAAGTTCTAATGATGTCCTTTTATTTTGAATTCATGTATTATGCTAATGTAATAATATTTTTTTCTGTCTTTCAAATGATTTGAATGGTCAAACCATCATGTGTCATTATTAATGTGCAACGTACGTTCGTAGATACTAGTGTACATATATATATGGGAAGCCCTTAAGCCTAAAGTTAAATTACTAAAATACCCATCAAAATCTATTGGACAATTTTACCCTTCACCAAAGAAAAGATAAAAGAAAAAATTTCTATATAAATCAAATTCTCTACTCCTAGAAAATGACAGCGGTTAACTAATTCTCAAGAAGAGAACTAACAATCGCACCTAGTCAATAGCACTTATACAACATGGCTCTTGGAAAAAATATTTTTTTCATTTTTAAAAGGTGCTCTTGCAATACATAGTTGTACAAAGATGACATCCATAGTATGGAAGAAGAATTCTTGAGGAGTCGATGGAGATCAGAGTTCTCCACAAAATGATTTAATCAGGAGTGTCAATCGATAATCCTTTGCCGGAAAAATCCCTCACAATTAGAACAAATTTATACGGGGAGTCTCTGCACTGACATCCCTCCCAAATGCTAAGTACGAAAGACAACATTTTCCAACCATACACTGGGCCTTTAAGAAAGAAATCACTCTATTGTATATTATTAGGTAAATTTTTGTTTATTCACATTTTTTATAAATTGAACCCTCTTAGCTTTTTGGTTTATTTAATTTTTTATATTTTGGTATAAATTCTGGCTCCGCTCCGCTGATTCTTGGTAAGACTTATAAGACAAGTCAATGGTGTAAACAATGCAACGTTTGAATTAAAAACTCATTAGTGAAGAATACATTTCTCTTCAAGAAATTAATGAAGAAATGCATATAAAAGAAAGAAGAAGAAAAATGAAATATACAAAAATAAGGTGCATATGCCAGCGTGGAAACCATTCATCATCACAATCATAGATGGACATAACCAGTTGGAAATAGCAGTTATTTCTTTGTATGGTAAAGTGTCCAACAAATCATGGATATTAGAGAAAATTTACAAAGCAACACTTCTTGAAATTTGAAATACAGAAGAAAAATCCAAAACAATTGTTTGTTAGGCAATTTGAAAGCAAATCATATGGCAGAAGGAATGTACGTTCTTTCGCTTTAATAAGTTATTCTTTTTGATAACGTCAAAACGATTAATATTGAATAAATTGGTGACAATCAGATTCTCATATATATATATATATATATAGTAGCAGAAGAAATGTACATTCTTTCGCTTTAATAAGTTTTTCTTTTTGACAACATCAAAACGATTAATATTGAATAAATTGGTGACAATCGGGTTATATTTATAGTATATAATTTTGATGAAATCCAACATATATTAGGATAAATATCTCTAGCGTGGTGATCTTGAAATCCGTGTTTGTTGTGTATAGGAATAACGTATTAGTAATGCTATGAATAAGTTTGTTATTTAATTTTTAAATTAGAATTATTAATTTACACATAAAATATATAGTTACATGTATATGAGTATGTGAACGTTTACTTTGGAGTGGGAGAATGATATAAAATATGTTATTTGAAAGGATCGTGCTGTATTTGAAAGTTATTTTTATCGTGAGATTAAATATTGTTTATATTTAATGTAGATATTTTTTATTTATTAATGATTTTTTTAAATTTCATATTCCTTGAGAGAAGTATAATACTAATATTTAGCATTAATTATGCTTGATTATAATTTCGTGTTTCTATAGGTAGGTGTTATGGAAAAGAGATATTTTCATAATTATATTTAGCATTATAAATATGCGTAAATTTCATATTTCTCTGTGTGATATTGACCTTTTTCTTTGCAGGAATTTGAAATATATTTTGGTTAAATTCATAAGAAATATTATTATTTTGCGTTAGTTTATTGATATGTTGATAGCATGGTAGTAGTTCATGTATGATATTAATTGTGATTAACAATATTCATGAAATATTAAAATTAATTCATAGACATATATACAAGAAAAGAAGAACGATTTTTTTTAGAGTAATAGAATAGTTAACTAAATAATTTATTACTAATGAAATGGAGTATTGGACATGGGCAGTAGAAGCATCAAGTAATTACCTGCAACGGTTAATATCCTACACTGTGAATTATAAAATTTTAACATAAATTCATGATAGGTGGATAGAAAAAAGAGAGTATATTATCGATATTATGTATGGAAAATCTAACATGTTTACAGTCGAAAGTAAGCTAACACGCATAGACCTAAAAGAAATTAATAAAACGAGAATATATCAGATTTAAAAGAAGTATACAAAAACTAAATTGGTAAATAAAGGATGGTAAAAAAATATGTGTCTACAATATGTATCTTAGTAAATATTCTTATATGAATACTTCCATTATAAGAACAGAAGGAAGCACTATCAAACTATACTAACATCACTTTTCCTTTAATGTTTTTAACTGAGGTACAATGTTAAATTTTAAACCAAAAAGAAAGTGAGAATTTACTAGGTAGGTATATGCAAGTAAAATTAACTCTTGAATAAACACGTAACAATATAATGATACACAAATCAAGGAATCAAGAAAATATGGGTGTGAAAAAAAAGTTGATGTGAGGCTGAAAAAGTAGGTGGCAAGAAGAGATTTTTTAATTATTTTGATCCATGCATCTATTTGTCGGAAAATTTGAAAAAAATCTCATAAATTGTTAAGGTAAAAAGGAAATGTAATTACCTTAAGTCTAGGAGTTTACTTTTGTTGTAACAAGTAAACACTGCATCACGTAAAATATGCATATTTGATTTTCTTAGTACATTCATAAACACTAATATACTCACTCTTGTTAATTCAATTTTAGCTTCTTCCAAATGAATGATGCATTGCAAATTTGTAATGTAAATTTTAGTATTTTATCTTTTCATGATCATAGTTTATCCGTTTCGACTGCTAGTGTCACGACCCAAACCCCGCACCGATCGTGATGGCGCCTCTCGTGAAGACAAGGCCAGTCAACTTACCCAAACTCGTCTCTGTTGAAAATAGTTAAGAATAAATAAACATAAAAAAATATGACTTAATGATATTAATTAACGAAATTACAATCCAACACAGCCCTAATCGGGGTGTCACAAGTCACGAGCATCTATAAGAATGTAATTCCACCTTACAAGTCTAGAAATACACTGAACATGAATAATGAATAACATAGAAAGACAGTGGTGCTGCGAACGCTGGCAGTCACCTCGCTAATCCTCAACAACTTTGCCTCCACGCAGCCAATACCCGCTACCGGGTGAATAAATACCTGCAACTGCACGCAAGGTGCAGGGAGTAAAGTGAGTACTCCAACTCAGTGATTAATAAAGGTAAATAACAGCTGAGCAGTAAGAAATCACGTAAAGCACCCAACATGCTGTATAGAAGCCGGGTACAATTCTCTGAGAAAAACAGTGAAAACTATGAAATCTTTAGAAATATCTTGGCTCAGTTTAAATCTCTTGTGAAAATGATCCTTTCAACAGTCACGAAATGATTTCAAAACAGTTAGTGCTGATAAGCACAGAAAAATCCGCCCCTCGGACACAATTACCAAAATATAAAAGGTAAAAAGACAAGTGTCACGATCCGGATTTCCCACCATCGGGAGTCGTGATGGCGCCTACTAACGGAGCTAGGCCAGCCAAACTTTAAACATTCTCTGATAAATCTCAACAATATGAATATACGGAAAACAATTAAATAAGAGCGGAAGACTTTAAGTTTAAATAAAATGAAATCAAAATGCGGAAG
>MU789131.1:77252-111658 GCA_026770625.1 Nicotiana glauca
CGGCAAGGGAAGAGTCACCACACTTTCTCTGTTAATCACTTCTTTCCCAATTGTCAAATTCTAGTTCGAATCGATACTCCAATAATATACCAATCAAAATTCTTCCTCAATCGTTCACAAAATATGAAACTGAGCAATTAGGCAAGAGAGATATTTCACAAAGTCCTGTTCAAACACATTTAAGACCCACGGTCATGCTAGACTCCGGTGTAAAGATAACCGTCACCATGCCTATACACCATATGCATCATTTAGCAATTAGCAAATAATATCCTAATCCTATTCCCTCTAACCAAAGTTATAACAAACACTTACCTCGGTCCAAGAATAGCAATCAACTCTCCAATACCGCCTTTCCTCTACAATCCAACTCCTAAACAATGGTATCTAGACATAATCAATTCAATAGTATCAAAAAGGACCCAAAAACAACATCCCATAGCCTAGAAATGAAGTCCCTAGCATTCTTCCAAAAATACCAAAATCCGACCCCTGGCCCACATGGTCCAAACTCGAGGCTCGGACCAAAATTCGTTCACCCATAACCCCACGAGTCCAAATATATAATTTGTTTCAAGATTAGATCCCAAATTGAGGTTGAATCACCCAAAACTCCCAAAGCCCTAGTTCTACCCAAAACCCTCATTTTCTACCTTGAATTCATGATTTAGGACTAGGAAATTAGTAATTAGTGGAAGAAATTAAGAGGGGATGAAGTTATGAACACTTACCCAAGAAGCTATGGAGGAAGGGGAGCTTGAATTTCGTCTATGGGGTGTTGGAGAAAGGAGTCCGTGTGAAATAATGGCAAAATCCCGAAATGGGTTCTGTTTTTAAGCTTTAAAAATTCAAACGCGAAGGGTAAGCTGGGGTCTGCATCGCGATCGCGTGGGAGAAAATGCAAACGCATAGGGGTCCTGGGTTTACTCTACACGAACGCGTAGGTACATATGCGAACGCGATGAAGGGTGGGCTAATACTATGCGAACGCGAGGACAAGTTCGCGAATGCAATGAAGGAATTACTGGGGCCCTGAAATTGGCTTACGCGTTCGCGAGGTTCAAGACGTGAACGCGAAGGGGGAAGAAGCAGAGCTACGCGAATGCGAGGGACTAATGCGAACGCGATGAAGAAAATCCCTGTGTAAAAATTGCAGAAAATTTGCTAACTCCCTAAGTCCAAAACCACCCCGAACACCTCCGAAAACACCCCCGAGCCCTCGGGGCTCCTAACCAATCACACACACTAACTCAACAACATCCTACGAACTTACTCGAGCGATCAAATCACCAAAACAACATCAAAATCAATGAATCAAGCCTCAAAACTCATGATTTTTCTTCTAAACTTCATAACTTTCAAACTTGGAACTCATAGTCCGAAACACGTCAGACGACGTCCGATTTCGACCAAACTTCACAGAAAGCGTTAAACAATATATACGACTTGCACCGGGTGTCAGAACCAAAATACGAGCCCGATACCATGGTCTTTTAATAAATTTTTATTTCCATTTTTCTTAATAATTTCAGAAAAATAATTTCTTTCAAAAATTCACTTCTCGGGCTCGGGACCTCGAATTTCGATTCCGGGAATACGTTCGAGTCCCATATTTTTCTACGGACCCTCCGGGATCGTCACATCACGGGTCCGGGTCCGTTTACCCAAAATGTTGACCGAAGTCAACTTTAACAATATTAATATCAGAAATTTTTATATTTTTTACAGATTTTACATATTTCAACATAAAAGTTTTTCGGCTACGTGTCTGGACTGTGCACGTAAATCAAGAAAACTATAAGTGAGGTTTTCAAGGCCTCGGAAAAAGAGAGAAATACGGTAATGGCCCTTTGGGTCATCACAACAAGTAAATATGCAAGATGAGCACATCAAAGTTCTCCCCTCGGGCAATATCTCAAAACAGTACCGGCCCCTCGGGCACGATTATGTTCCTGGTCAGTCATTATTACCTGACCGGTCAATCATTGTTACCTGACCAAAATGCGTATTACAGTGCCATTGTTACCACTGGTCAACCATTGTTACCTGACTGGTCAGTCATTGTTACCTGACCAAACGTGTATTACAGTACCATTGTTACCACTGTCTAAAATTTGTCTGCTTTAGGTGGGTACCCGCGCTCATTGGGGGTATACAAACTCCGGGAGGGGCCCCTTACAGCCCAAGCGCAATATCAAGCCACCTCGTGGCATATAAACAAGGCCTGAAAGCCTTCTCACATCACAATCGAGGCCTGAAAGCCTCCTCACATAACACTCGAGGCCTGAAAGCCTCCTCACCATACACTCGAGGCCTGAAAGCCTCCTCACACATCACTCGAGATCTGAAAGCCTCACTTAGTCCAGAAATATCATAAGCCCTTCGGGTATCAATAAAATAATAGTTCTCAGCCCAGACAACAGTAAAATATCAGTAGAGTCTTAAAATTTAATTAAAATGACTGAGTTTGCAAAACAGTATAATCATTAGGACTGAGTTCAAATAATATGTCAAAATAGTAAGGAAATAGTGATAACAATCCCCAAAGGGTTCAAATAATTGGCACGAAGCCCAAATAAGGCAATTAGCCCAAATCATGATAATATCAAATAAGTTTCAGTCAAATACGCGGTAAAATCAACAATCGGGACGGACCAAGTCACAATCCCCAATGGTGCTACCCCACGCTCGCTATCCGACATGCAAGTCACCTCAATATAGCACTACGATGTGCAAATCCAGGGTTTTAAACCCTTAGGATATCATTTACAATCATTAATCACCTCGAACCGACTATTTCTTTAACTCGCGACGCCTTTGCCCTTCGAATTGGCATTCATGTGCGTCAAATCTATCCAAAATCAGAACGAATATGTCATAATATGTTACGGGAACAAAACCCAATCAAAACAATAGAAAAATACCAAAATTCTCAAAATTAGCAAAAACCCGAGCCCGGGGCCCATGTCTCGAAATTTGACAAAATTTACAAAACTAGAATCATTATACTCTCACGAGTCTCACCATACAAAATTTATCCAATTCCGACGCCATTTGGTCCTTCAAATCATCATTTTATATTTTTGAAAGATTCCACAATTATTTTTCCCAAATTCCATCCCAAATCACAAATTCAATGATATATTCATGTAATCTAGCCAAATCTGAGTTAGAATTACTTACCCCGATGAATTTCTTGAAAAACCTTCAAAAAATTGCCAAAGTTCGAGCTCTCTAGGTCAAAATATCAAATAAAATCCAAAACCTCGTATTTATAGAGTAACCCCAGATTTTAACCTCCGTGGCCGCACAAAAATGACCGCGGTCCGCGCAAAACAAGTGCAGTCCGCGCTAAAACGAACGCGGCCGCGCCAACTTTTGACTGCAGTAACAAGCTTCCGTATTTTGGCTATAACTTTCACTATAGATGTCCAATTTGTGATATCTTTACCTTTCTAGAAACTAGACATGATGGACTTCAACTTTTACTTTTAAATCATCTCATAATTCCTTGTAGATAAAAAGATATGAGCTTCCGAAGTAGGACCAGCGGGCAGGTTCTTCACCGCGGTCGCGCCCCTTTTTGTGCGGTCCGCGCGATGCCTATCGCAGCCGCGCCCGCTTTTTTGCGGTCTGAACTGCACTCACCACAGGCGCACTTCTTTTTGTGCGGACCGTGTGGGTGGGTTCCGAGGCCTGCAACCCTTCTGGACCTGCTACAGCTATGATTTTTGGCCTAAAACATCCCGGAACCTACCCGGAACTCACCTGAATTCCCGGGACTTCAAACCAATTGTACCAACACTTCCTAAAACCTTATTCAAACATGTTCAAATCATCAAAACACTTCAAACAATATCAAATCTCTCAAAACACATCGGATTCAAGCCTAAGTTTCAAAAATCTTCCGAAACACGTTTTTGATAAAAAACCCAATCAAATCACGTCCGAGTGACCTGAAATTTTGCACGCATATCTCAAATCGCCTAACGAAGCTATAGCAACTCTCAGAATTCCATTCCGACCCTCGGATCAAAATCTCACCTATCAACCGGAATTCGCCAAATACTAACTTCGTCAATTCAAGCCTATTTCTACATCGGACCTCCAAAACTAGGAGTGTACATAGGCCGGGTTGGTTTGGCTTTTCCCTTTACCAAACCAAACCAAATGTGTTGGATTTTTATATTTATAAACAAAACCAAACCAATAACACTCGGGTTTTTCAGCTTTCGGTTTTCTCGGGTTTCTCGAGTTTTTTTAGTTCGGTGTCCAAGATTCTTAGACATTTTAGAATGGCCAACAGGTTCAATAAATTTCAAATCAACTTCAATGGGCAGCAGTCAGCACTACGACTTAAATGAAGAGTCACAAGAGAAAAGCCAAAAGATAATGATTAATCATATTTAGCACATATAGCAAACTCCCATAAGTATTTAAATTTGCTCAATTTAACAAATACTTTTCCCCTGTTAAAATTAGCTAACACACAAATGTATATCCATACCACTGGACAGAATACCTGTTAAAACTAGCACACACACAAGCATATCCATATCACTGGACAGAAGGAACCCATGGCATCAAGTTGCTATGCCTCTGTTTGCCACCAATTTCAATACTTAAATTCAATTACTTACTAAAAAATAACTTCAACAAGTAAACAATTGCTAGAGAAATTCATTACTTTACTCAAAATCCTTCCAATAACATTAGATACAAAATAGAATATGGCAAAACTATAACTACATTAGAGTTGATGGAATAATACTCTAAGATCATCTAGACTATAGCAATTCATAATTGTCTCAAGTAAACTTAAGAAGTCTTGGTTAATTAAAAGACTGCGTACAACTAGTAGTTATTAGCTTATGATACAAAACAAAATGAAAAAGATTAACCAACTCTCAAAGCTTATGTTTATAAAAAGTATCTGAGATAGAGATTTGGCTTACCCCAAATCAAGATGAGTTGATTCGAAATTAAACTGAGTAGGGACGAACTAAACTTGAATCGGCCGAACTGAACTTGAATCGGATGAAGTGAACTTGAATTGAAAAGAAAGAGCTCAAGATGTGCGACTGTAGGGTTTGCTTTTCTCTGAACTTTGGAAGTGAACGAAAATTTCTTCTCTCCAACTTTGGAAGTGAACTAAACATCAATACTTGGGTTGGATGTAGTGGTTTGTGGGCTTTTTTACCTAACTGATCTATGGGCAGTGGACATAAAAATTGTAGCCCCAATCTAATGTTAAAAAAATGTATAAACTAAGTTAAAGAAAATTATATTAGAATAAAAAAATTTATGTATAAAATCATTTAAAATTATATATATATATATCGGGTTGGTTTTTTTTAGTTAATACCAAACCAAACCATTTATAGTCGGGTTTTTTTTTTAAATACCAAACCAAACCACTAATCGGGTTTTTTTTTTCGGTTTTGTCGGTTTGGTGCGGTTTGCGGTTTGGTTTTGTTCACCCCTATCAAAAACCACTCAAATCACCTCCCGGAGCTAACCGAACCATCTGAATTCACATCCGAGCCCTCTAACCCATAAGTCAACATTCGGTTGACTTTTCCAACTTAATTCTTCTTAAAAAAGGCTAAGTGTCTTATTTCTTATCAAAACCACTTCAAACCAACCCGATCACATAAGATACAGATAATGAAGCATAAAGAAGCTAAAAATGGGAAAAACGGAGCGGTAACTCATAAGACGACGAGTCGGGTCGTCGCATCTAGCCATTTGCTATAAATTTTATCTTTCAAAACCATTGTCATGTTCTTGCTTATTTAAAAAAATCATTTCCTCATTCTTTGGTCATTTCTTTCCTTTCTAACTTGATTTTGCTATGGTTTCGTGTATTTTCTATTCAAATAAATTTTCTTAGTGTAATAGTTGGTCTATGTTCCTTTATTCCAAATTTACTACAGCAGGGACATAAAATCTTATGCATTTTAACTTGATATTGTATATTTTATTTTATTTGAAAAGTTTTGTTGTGAACTGTAATTTTTTGTAGGAAGAGTATCTAAACTTTTTATTATTAGACAAGCACTAGAAGAAATTAGGTTACGACGACATCTAAAAAGTGACTTATGAAGTGATTTTTAGAAGTCAGGTCTTGCTTTTGTTTGCAAGGAAGTTACATTTTTTCAAAATAAAAGAGTCGTATTTTCTATCATTGAAATGTGAAACAATTTATAAAATGTTTTTAATTTTATTCTTTTAAACATGGGCTAACTACTTTGGTTAGCTGAATCAAGAATCCATATATAATAAAAGGAGAGGCAAAAGTATATTATTAAGATAAGTGGCATAATCACAAAAAGCCAAGTGGCAATATTAAGACAAAATAAACTAACTTTTTAACTAAAAAGAACTTCTTAAATTTTGAATTAATTGGTTACTCTATTTGAATTAATTAAATATAGTTATATTATAATTAGCTATATTAAAAAAATAAAAATATATAAAAAAAATAACTATTCATATTCAAATTGGGGAGTAGTTTCACTTTGGAGTTTTAAGTTATCTTAAACTTAAAAAAAATTAAAAAAATATAAATTTGCTACAATAAAAACACGAAAATATTAATAATTAAAAGTGACATTATTAAGACAAAATAAATTATCTTTTTAACAAAAAAGCCTTCTTAAATTTTTAAATTAATTGGTTACTTTATTTGAATTATAAATATAGATATCATATAATTAGCTATATTAAAAATAGGAAAGTATAAATAAATAAAACTAACTACTCAATAAGACGCCAAGTATTGATTTAAAATTATTTTAAATATAAAATGAAATTAAAAAATAAAAAATTACCAATTCAAATTTGGGAGTAGTTTTAAGTTGGAGTTTTATGAAAAAAAACTACTTTTCTAGCTATTTTTTTTTAGTTAATTGGTTACTCTATTTGAATTACTAAATATAGATATCTTATAATTAGCTATAAAAAATAAAAAAGAAATTACTCATTCAAATTGGGGAGTAGTTTATTCAAGTTGGAGTTTTAAGAATATATTAAATAAAAAAACAAATGAAAAAATATAAAATTAGCTATAATAAAATAGTGGAAATATATAAATAAAAGAAATACCCATTCAAATTTAGGAGTAGTTTCAAGTTGGAGATATTTTAAAATAAAAAACAAAAAAAAAAAGAAAATAACTTTCAATTCAAATGAAAACTACAAGAAGTCAAGTGCCATTGTTAAGACAAAATATTTTTCAAGTGGCATTTTTCAACTTGAGAGTAGTTTCAAGTTGGAGTTTTAAAGTTATTTTAAAATAAAAAAACTAAAACTAAGAAAAAAATTAAATTAGCTACAGTAAAAACAAAAATATTAAAAAATAAAATAAAAAAGGGGCCAGACATGAATCGGAAAGAGTCACTTTCACTACATACTCAAGTGGGCAGTAGTTTTGGTTACTCCCTTTCTAACTATAAACCTTTGAATCTTAATTTTTAATTAATTGGTTACTCTATTTAAATTATAAATACATATTTTATAATTAGATATAATAAAAAAAGGAAAATAAAAAAACCCATTCAAATTGGGGAGTAGTTTCAAGTTGGAGTTTTACAAATATTTTAAAATAAAATAAAATAAATTAGCTATAATAAAAAAATATTACTTTATTTAAATTTTTAATAAACTACAAAATTTGAAAACTAATCAAATAAGTATTACAGTAGAAAGGAATGTACGAAAATAGGGGGATAGAGATAATTTCATGATATTTATATTTTAAATAAATTAAAAAATAAAAGATAAATAGATAACATTCAAAAAGAATTATCAATGGTTCTAAGTACTTGTTAATTCAATAATAAAAATAAAAATGATCAAAATTTCTATTTGATTACTATATGATGTGTATCCTTTAATTATGTATAGATTGTATTATATTTCTGCACATTGTATTAAATAATAAAACACAACTAATATTTATTAAGTCAATATGATATATTAGATCATAATTTATAAGGTTAATATTTTCTCAAATTATCCGCGCAACCCGCGAGCTCTTATACTAATTGTTTCTAATAATCCTTTTGCAAAGCAATATAGATAAAACGGTAAAGTAAAAAGGATTCTTAGGAAGATACATGAGAGTAGTCACATATGTACTGTCCTGTCCTGTGTACAACTGCATGACATCTTCACACTTGAAATGGAGTAGGGTTCACTGTTGTTATTTGGACTGTCTCTTGGAACTTCTTTCAGGTTACTCTACGTACAAATTTTGTTACAAATAAGTATATTATTGAAAAGATATGTTTCTTACTCGATCAGAAAATAAAACTATGTAATACAGTATATGATTTGAAATACACGTGCAGCGCACGTGCCGAGAAACTAGTATATATATATATATATATAAATTTTATATACTTTTTTAACTATGTAAATAATTTTTGATGAGAATTAAAAGTAAAAAAACCCAACTTTTTCCCAAGTGAGCTTGGGCCCGGGTTCAGCACTATTATATATTATTTAGAAATGGGAGTTGGGTGTACGAATAGGGGCAATTTAGTAAATTTTAGTGTTTGTCATGGTCATTTTGGAATTTTACTCTTCAACTACAGTCGTTACTATTTCCTTACACGTGCTAGCTTTTTTATTTTGGTGAGACAATTGTCTTCCATTTTCACTTCTATTTTGATATGATCCCTGTTTCTTGTTTCTTGTTTCTTTGATGTACAAGTGGATTTTTGCTCTGTAAATTTCTCAGGTAGGCCACACCGTTTGCAAATAATTAGATGTGCACTCAATAGTCGCTTGTTCTGTGCTTTACTACCGATTTATTTCAGCTTCTCTTCATTCTTACTTCATCCCTCTCACTTTTATCTTTTTGTTTGATTTCCAGATTTTTCATTTGCTCTTTCTTTTCATCTCTTCGGCTCTTCTATGCCTACGATTTGCGGTGAGTTTTTTCATGTTTCTTTCTTTGTTTCCTTTTTGCACTAATTCCTTTGCGATGGAATTTTGATAAATATCTTTTAGTTAGTTTTCCTCTCATGTTGAATATTTTTGGTTTATGTTTTATGTGCATGCCACTGTTTTTACCTCTTTTCACATAGATGTTTAGGAATAAAATGCTTGGGGTGCATGATCTGTGTTTATGCACATGTGAAAATTGATGCCTAGGTGCATGCTTATGTATTGTATTGGTAAAAATATGACCATACGACAGCCTCGGGGCCAGCCCGTCCTAACCAATTTATAACAAATGGTCAATGCAACTGACTTTTAACTCCTGACAGCTGTTTTTAAGGCGAACAAGGGGGTTACGGCCCTTTCGCGACAAGAGAACGTTTCCTCGACTAAACTACGACAACTCGTGACCAGTTCACAGAACTTGAAGATATAAATACCAAGAAAGAGAACCTTCAAGAGGGGCTTATTCTTCTACACAACTCTGAATACATAAAAATGGAGGAATATGCTCCACGAATGGGGCGATGAACAAGACAACTGTAAGATCCTGAACCTCTTTAAGGAGAGGCAGGTCAAGCTACTATGATGAATAAAACCCTGTTTATATCATTCTCCAATTGATTATTCATATATCTCAAATTTGTCTTCTGATTAAGTGATTAATTATGATTGGCTATGATTTACCCTTGATATATTTTGATTGATTTGCTCAGAAAGTATTTAATAACTTTTGAGTCAAACAATTTGGCATCATCTGTGGGGATTTCCTAGCGAAATCACATAATTTCTTCCTGGATCAAAGCCTAAGAAACGTCCAAAAAGAAAGCAATCCAACTCGAACAAGCCAAAGGAAGCGCATCGAGCACAGAATACTCGAATGCATCAAAAGAAACTAAGATCCTCTACCCAGTTAATCTTGAAAAAGCCCAAACGAGAAGAAGAAGCCTCATTCTCCCTCAGGACAGATGTGTGAAGAATTTCCCTCACCCCTAATGCGGTGCAAGGCCAGAAACCGGCACAGGGATGTTTCAAGCCACGGATCGAAAATCACCCAGAAACTTCGCCATCAAAGTAAGTTCGAACTCGCTCGAACTGAGAATAAGGCTAAGCGCCTTCGCCATCGAAATAAGTTTGACCTCGCTCAAACTAAGAATAAGGCTAAGTGCCTTCGCCATCAAAGTAAATTCAACCTCAGTCGAACTGGGACTAAGGCTAAGCGCGCCTTCGCCATCAAAATAAGTTCGACCTCGCTCGAACTGAGAATAAGGCTAAGCGACTTCGCCATCAAAATAAGTTCGACCTCGCTCGAACTGAGAATAAGGCTATATGCCTTCGCCATCAAAGTAAGTTCGACCTCGCTCGAACTGAGAATAAGGCTAAGTACCTTCTCCATCAAAGTAAGTTCGACCTCAGTCGAACTGGGACTAAGACTAAGTGCCTTCGCCATCAAAGTAAGTTCGACCTCACTCGAACTGAGAATAAGGCTAAGCGCCTTCGCCATCAAAGTAAGTTCGACCTCGCTCGAACTGAGAATAAGGCTAAGGGCCTTCGCCATCAAAATAAGTTCGACCTCGCTCGAACTGAGAATAAGGCTAAGTGCCTTCCCATCAAAATAAGTTCGACCTTGCTCGAACTGAGAATAAGGCTAAGTGCCTTCGCCATCAAAGTAAGTTCAACCTCGCTCGAACTGAGAATAAAGAGACTAAGGCTAAGTGCCTTCGCCGTCAAAGTAAGTTCGACCTCGCTCGAACTGAATAAGGCTAAGTGCCTTCACCATCAAGTAAGTCCGACCTCGCTCGAACTGAGAATAAGGCTAAGTGCCATCACCATCAAAGTAAGTTCGACCTCGCTCGAACTGAGAATAAGGCTAAGTTGCTTCGCCATCAAAGTAAGTTCGACCTCAGTCAAACTGGGACTAAGGCTAAGTGCCTTCGCCATCGAAATAAGTTCGACCTCGCTCGAACTAAGAATAAGGCTAAGTGCCTTCGCCATCAAAGTAAGTTCGACCTCGCTCGAACTGAGAATAAGGAGACTAAGGCTAAGTGCCTTCTCCATCAAAGTAAGTTCGACCTCGCTCGAACTGTGAATAAGGCTAAGTGCATTCGCCATCAAAGTAAGTCCGACCTCGCTCGAACTGAGAATAAGACTAAGTGTCTTTGCCATCAAAGTAAGTTCGACCTCGCTCGAACTGGAAATAAGGCTAAGTGCCTTCTCCATCAAAGTAAGTTCGACCTCGCTCGAACTGAGAATAAGGCTAAGTACCTTCGCCATCAAATCAAGTTCGACCTCAATCGAACCGGGACTAGGGTCAAGCTTCCTCGCCATCAGACGACAATTCCACCTCGCTCATATTGAGACGAAGGATAAGAACTGTCATCAGTTAAGGGCTGATACACCAACCCCCGTCGAACTCAAAAAGTCGACACTCCAAGTATACAAAAAAAAGGTACGAAATAGGCGAAAGACAAACGACGAAAAAGAAAATTCATTCATCCACAAAGTTGAGAATGTGGGTCATCCCCGCTTACACCCGGCCAGGGCCGGTCGATATAAAAAAACAAAGAAAAATAACAATGTACGAATGCCAACCGGCGAACGGAACAAAAAAAACAAGAACAAATTCTTTCACTCGGCGCCACCCTCGCCACCACTCGTACCATCGTCAACCTCGTGCATCATCACATAATAACCACAATCAGCATGGGCCTCACGAGCCTTCTGACGTGCCACCTCGAAAGCCGCCTCGGTCACAGTACCTGCCTCCCACAAGTTCTTGAAGATATCGCGTTGAGCTTAAGCATATACCCAAAGTTCATGAGCCTGGTTGGGAACGACAGTGTGTGACGACCCAACTTGGTCTTGCAGTCGTTGGTTCTCCTCCTCCAAGACCGCAATTCAATTCGACAGAACTTGGGCCTCCCGGTCAAAGACACTAATTCGCTCCTCGAGCCCCTCTTCCCTAAGGGCCACAATAGTCCTCTCCATTTCTCGTTCAGCCTCATGAACGCGGATCGCCTCCTCCAATGCCCTGGCCGTCGTCGAGGCATCCCTCTCCCAAAGTTTCAAGGAAGCAATCTCGCCCTCCATCTTCGCCAACTTCCCGCTCCACTCCACGGCCATCTCCGCTGCCTTAACCTGGTTCTGCTCCGCCTCCAATTCCATCCCCCTCATCTTATCCCACAGGTGCGCACACTCAGCGGCAATCCCCTTACCTACCTCGAGCTCCTCATCCTTTATACAAATTTGCTCCTCAAGCTCGCTTTTGCTACCAAGCGCTTGCAGCAGCTCTCGATCTTGCTTTTCCTGCTCCTCACCCAGAGCTCGGTTACAAGGATTGTTCCTCAATCGCCCGTGCAGCTCTCGGCACCTGTCACAATAATGGTGATATTTTCCCAGCATCTGCAGGAAGATCCTCGAACGGACATTGGCTCTGCGGATGCTCTCCACCTCCAGCAAGTAAGTCTGTAAAACAAAGAGAACAATTAAAAATAAAGCCCAGGCTAAGACAATGAAGAAACAGTTGGAGTCGCGCCATGTACCCTCAGGCCCATCACGGCCACTTCATTCATCACCTCAACATCAGAAACGCTCCTCAGGGACGCGTTCTCGGCCTCCGAACATAACAACTCAAATTGTGACACCAAGCTACTTCCTTGGGTCAGTAGGTTCAAATATGAAGAAACTTCAATAAAACGGGCCAGCCCCTCTGCGCGAACCGCAGAGTTGGTAAAGCCCTCCTCAAACATACGGACGTCATCGGGTCCAAATCAGACTCAGACTCATACTCGTCCACCACATTCTTTCCCCTCTTCATCGTCGATGGTCCAGAACCACCCACCGTGGTCGTCGACGAAGGTGTGTTCGAGGTCACAATGGCGACCTTTGGAGATTGACCTTCCACCTCAGCAGCGGGAACTTCCGACCAGGTCTCCAAAATAGCAACATTCTCTTGGCTTGAACTGACGGGGACAACTTCAGCTAACTGCCCCTCCCAACGGCAGGCGCCACAACAACTTCTCCCTCTGACTCCGTTGGTGGAGAATCCAAATTGATCACCGTTGGAGAAGCCGCCACAAATGCTACCCTCTGCCTTTTCGAGGGCCCTTCTTCCTCTCCAGTTGGTGGCGAGTCAGTTCGAGGGTGGGTGGCCCCAGATGGCCCCACGTCCTGAGACACGGACCGTGTCGGAGAGGCGGCCACTGATGATTCAACCGACGCTTCCCTCGATACCGGACGAGGCGCAGGTGCTGTAGTAAGTCGAGCAGACGCAGCCGGTCGACGGAAAGCTAACTGAGGAGCTCTGACGCGGTGAGTTCTCCCTAATCACAACAAACGAACGTTCGATGAATAAAGTCAAAATAAGGCAAAATAGAAATGTAGGGCCGTTATTTCACCTATCAGGGACCTACGTCCGTGTCTCTCCCAAAAAGTCGACCACATGTGAATCCCCACTATATGAGGAAGCACGGCCTTGACCCATTCTTGTATCCCCTCCAAAGGAGGAGGCGGTAGCTTTTCAGCTACAAAACATTAAAGTAAATCAATAACTACAAACACAAGGCGTAAAGAAGGTCGAAATAGAGCATTTTTCCAGTCGGAAACGAGGACTTACGTGCAAAGTTCCAAACTTCTGGGAACCCGCTAGGGTCCGCCACAAGGTGCTCAGTCTGAATATAGAAAAAAATTTCAAAGCAACAACGGTTGGTCCTGTCGTCCATCCCAACCACCAAGCCACTCGACCCTCGAGGGCGTGCATGAATCATGGTGCCGCGGATCTTTTGAGGAGCAAAGAGGCTAAGCACGTGCCTCAGAGTGACCTCCCTACCTGCTAGTTCCGCATACTTGATAAATATGAGAAACAGTTTATAGAGGTAAGGAGAAAGTTGGGCCTGACACACCTCATAATAACGGCAGAAATCGACCGCCAGCATCAGGAGCGGGAGTGTGTACCCCACTAGGAAGGGGTAATCATAGAACGAGCAATACACTCGACGGTCGATCTGAACCCTATCTTCAGTCTTCGCAAGCACGATATCGACGTAGCGTGGAACGCCCCACTGCTCCCGCATCTGTGCTATCCCCACTTCCCCCATTAGAGAAGCAATGCACACCTGCTCCACGCCGCCCGGTGCGCCAAAATCCACCACCGGATTTCCCAGACGAGGCAAAACTTTATCGGCTGAAGGAACTTCTTCATATTCCATCAGCTCTAAACCTTCGGTTAACTGAGCGGGATTTTCAACCACCGGAGAATTAGCCAGAAGATTACCACTAGAAGAAGTTCCCGCCATAATTGACTCACGAGCGAGAGAAAGAAGAGATTTTATGGGAGAAACGAGGAGATCAATGATGATAGCGATTAAAAGAGGAGAGAAAAAATGCGATTTAGCAAAAGGAAAGGCTTCTCAGGATTTCTCTCGAAAAAACGATGAGTGTGCAAAAGGCAAATGACAAATCCTCTCTATTTGTAAGAAGCATACTCTGCCTTCACAAAACCCAATAGTCTTCATTAATACATGACCGGGCACGAAACGACTCGGTTTCATGGAAACGTGCGCCATTATGAATGACTGTGCGAAATAGCGCTTCACTTACCAACCGACGTTTCAGTTCTGAAACCATCATAACAATACGTAAACACAGAAAAGGCATAATAACAGGTAATGTGGAGTCGGGCCCCAGAAATTCGTACTTGAGGTGAGTTGGCAATGGCTTTAGTTCCAGCTTAGGTGGTTCTTCAATGGATGGCTTTGCTGGAGGGGTCTCTCTCTTTTCTAAGTGCAAGGGCTCAAACTCTAGATTTCTGTCCCAAAACCCTCTACCTTCCAATGCCAACACCCATTCCGCCAAATTCTCACCATTCACTTCATCTAAATTCATCAAACATGCAGAAAGAGGGTCCTCAGTTGTCAACACCTAATCATCAGACTCTATGATTACATCCACGGCATCAATAAGAGAGCAATTGGCGAACTCGCTTGGTCGCCTCATAGACTTTTGCACATTGAATGTTATTTCCTCATCATTGAGTCTCATCTTGAGCTCCCCAGTCTCACAATCAATCAGAGCTCTCCCCGTGGCCAAAAATGGTCGTCCTAAGATTATAGGAATTTCTTCATCTACTTTGCAATCCAAGATTACAAAATCTGCAGAGAACACGAATTTCCCCACCTGAATAAGCACATCATCAAGGATCCCAAATGGATGATTCACAGTCCTGTCAGCCAGCTGCAATAACATAGAGGTGGGTCTAGCTCTCCCAATTCCCAACCTCTTATAAATAACCAGGGGCATAAGATTAATGATGGCCCCTAAATCACAGAGTGCCTTAGCAAAGGCGAAGTTCCCAATAGTGCATGGAATTGTAAAGCTACCTGGATCAGATAGCTTTTCAGCAACAGGTCTAGTCACCACTGCACTACAGGTCTGAGTAAGTGTCACCGTGGCCAAGTCTTGGAAGTCAAACTTCCAGGACATCAAGTCCTTCATCATTTTAGCGTATACATGTATATCCTTTAAAGTTTCAATCAACAGAATGTTTACCTGGATTTGTTTGAGCATCTCAAAGAACTTTTTATACTGCTCCTCCTTTTGATGCTTGGCCAACCTCTGTGGAAATGGTGCAGGAGGTCTTTTCTTTCCAATCACTTGGTATTTCTCTTTCTCAGCTACTATGTCAGTTACGAGCTCTTCAACTGGCTCAGCTACTTTCTCCGTCTCCTGCTGCATATTCTTTTCTTCAGGTGCGGGCTGGACTGTCACCTCTGTCAATACCGTAGATTCATCCAGCTCAATGGGCACTGGAATGAGTGTCTCAGCCTGTATGTTTTCTCAAGATCTCTCTTGCTCTACACCTAGCTCCCCGCCATTACGGAGACTCACCGCCATCATCTGCTTTGGTCCCTGATCTTTTGGATTGATTTGGGTATCTGCAGGTAATGTCCCTTGAGAACGGTTGTTCAGCGACATTGAAATCTGGCCCACTTGTACCTCAATATTTTTGATAGCCGCATCATGTGCATCCACTCTTTCATTTATCTTTGCATTGGACCCAATAACCTGCTGCATCATTACTTCCAGTCTTGCAAACCCATCTTCTTGTCTGCCACCATGCTGCTGCTGCGGTGGATGATACCCTTCCTGCTGATTGTTGTACCCTTATGGTCTAGGATACGGTGCCATGTTGTTGGGGGGTCTCATACCTCCCATGTTTCCGACGTTATACTGTGGCTGAGGTGGCATGTACTGCTGGTGAGTCTGTTGACCCCAGTTCTGATTTTCTTGTCTCTGACTTCCCATAGTTAGCCACATAGTTCATATCTTCAGGGTGCTGATGATGATGATCATGCTCTGCATTCCAAGGATTTCCAATTGGCTGGCTAATGCAAGATGTGCACAAGCCCCCATTGGTAGTATCTACTATATGTACCTGCTGCTTCTGCCCTGATTCCTCCACCTTTTTGGTGAGGATGCTCGTTTGTGTCAAGAGAGTCGTCATATTTTTAGCCATTGTATTAGAAGGATCAAGAGGTACTGAGTGCACCACTGGAGTGATAGGTGCATTCCTAGTTGTCTATCCCGAATTCTCCGCCATTTTGTCAAGCAAATTCTGACCTTCTCTCCAAGTTTTGCTCAAGAATGCCCCACCAGCAGAGGCATCTACAATATTCTTCATGCTGTCTGACAGTCCCATGTAAAATCGTTGTCCCAACATCTGTTCTGGAACACCGTGGTGGGGACACATAACCAACATTCCTTTAAACCTGCCCCATGTCTCGTGTAGTGTCTCCATTGGTTTCTATTTGAAACTCACGATCTCATCAATTTGTTGAGTAGTTTTGTTGGGCGGGTGGAACTTGTTATGAAATTGCTTGACTAATTCATCCCAAGTTTTTATAGAGTTTATGGGGAGTGAATTTAGCCAAACCTGAGCAGCTCCTGTCACCGAGAATGGAAACAATAATAGCCTGATTGCTTCCGGAGTCACGTTGGGTTGCCTTTGGGTTTTGTATATAGATAGGAAGTTCTTCAAGTGCTGCTGAGGATCTTCTATTTGTGTCTCAGAAAAGAGTCCCTTGTTTTGCAACAAGTGTAACATGTTATTTGTGATCTGGAACGATTCAGCTTGTATTGCGGGCACAACAATGGCAGTGGCCAGATTGTCATCTATGGGTCGTGCCCAGTCATATAGTGCACCCTCAGGCACATGAGGTGCCACTTCCCTGGCATTTAAGCCAGCTTGCTCATTCCTGACGTTTCCGTTGGGGTCGTTTACGTCTCCCATGTCAATTTCGAGTTTGTGTGTTTGTTGGGATTGTTGAAGTCTTTTGTTGGCACGATTCAATGCCCGGAATGTTTTCTCGGGGTCTGAGAGTCCTTCAAGTAGTTCTTCAGTCCTCGTAGACTTTCTAGGCATACACCTGAGCAACCAAGTCAACAACCATCAAATTTTCAATGAGAAATTGGGTAGAGAGAAAACTGACTACAATAAGAATTTTTGTATTTCTGTCAATGGTAATTGATAATTTCGTTAATTCCCCGGCAACGGCGCTAAAATTTGATCGCGCCCAACTATGCCCTCTAAAAAGGACTCTGCGGACGTTGTAAATATAACCCGAGTATTACGCTCAGGGTCGAATCCATAAAGAGTTAACCTATCAATCACTATATTTAGACCCACTAAACTCTTCAGAACCAGTTTTCCAAATGTTTGAATCACAGTTGATGATGTCTTTAATAACTACGATTGCAAGTAAATTAAACAGTTGTAAACTAAAATACTAAGGTTGTGAACAATGATGAGAAGAAGCTAAGGCAATGATTTCCCATATTGATGGAATCCCTTCTGTTTATGCTTA
Source organism: Nicotiana glauca (assembly GCA_026770625.1). NCBI lineage: Eukaryota > Viridiplantae > Streptophyta > Magnoliopsida > Solanales > Solanaceae > Nicotiana > Nicotiana glauca. The sequence continues at coordinate 95,063 of MU789131.1, forward strand.
TACAAATTTACCAACACATCTCTATCACTCATGAACGCTCATCTTACCGTAAATCTCTCCCGAGTAATCACAGTAATATGCTAAATGCACTCTCCCGAGATACACTAGCTTACTTTATTTAGCACAATTCACTTTAGATTACATCCAAGGCTTCGTTATCCCTAATCCCGCCTTTAAACCCGCAATTATAGATTCCTCTTATACTTTAGGAGTGGTGTTGTTCAACAATAACCTAACTATGCACTCTCTTCCAAGTTATGCACACTAAATAGGTACAGCTAATTGAGGATCCTATCAATTAACTACAACAAACACATAGTTGAACAAATAGAGATTGAAACTAGCAATTTGTATTCACATAAACAAGAAGTTCATCCCCCAATAGGTTCCATCAAAACCTTAGACAAAGGATTTAGCTACTCATGGCTATGGGAAAACAAACTAAGATAGAATTCATCATAACTAGCAATAAAAATCAAAGAAAAGAAGAAATATATTTTGGGTATTCTCTCACAATCGTTTTCCTTGCTAAGATACTCTAAAAATACAATACATGCCTCTCTTGGGCGAAGTTTAGGGTTTAGGTCTAAAAATCCCGTGTTTTACACTTTAGTCCCTGAAGTTTCTCGCTCCTGCCGCGGTCGCGATGGAACCGCGGCCAAATGCACTCTCTGAATCTCAGTTTGTCTGCGAGCAGTCTTCACCGCGGTTCTGCCGCGGTCGCGGTGGAATCGCGGTCAACCCAGTTCTCTGAATCTTCAGGCCTGTTTTGCGTGGTTTACTTGGGGAATTTCACAGTTGGCCTCTTTTTCTTCATTTTTTTACTCCAAAAGTACTTTCTAGCCTTCCTTGGTCATATATCACCTGCAAATCATGAAAAGTACTAATAAGAGCATTTTGTTATCACTTTTATCATCAAAACTATACAAGAAGGTGGTTATTTAAAGCCTGATTACAGTTAAATTCACCTATTATCAAAGCTAATGGTCTCAAGGTTATTATCTTCAATCATATATATGTTTGAAATTTTTGCTAGACATGAATCGAATTATTATTTGTTTTCTTACTTTTAATTTGTCTTTTAGAGGGCTACTGTATTGGCACTTCTTTTAGAGATCAGTTCCCATAGTCTTATAATTCAATCGAAGGCTTGGGATATTTATAATGTTTATCGTATTTTGGATCAATGATAAAGAAAAGATTTATTTTATGCAGGCTTGAATTAATAAGATCTTGGTGGCGCTCCTCTTAGTTTTCGTTATACAACTTTCAGGGAAGACCAATTTACATGCTTTTCGATGTTAATCAAACACGTCATATTTTTTTATTATCTCTTTGCTCTTTATCCTCTTCTTGGTTGCAATGTGGAATTACATGAAGCAGTGAAGAGCAACACGATCAAAAGAAACTCCGAATAGAAGCCTGCTACAAAACCACTAATGGAAAAAGAAGAGATTTCTGGGTTTTGTCAATAGAGGAAAAGAAGACTAGAAGAGGTTTCTGAGCTTTTTGATGATCAAGGTGTTCTAAACTGGTGTAAATTGGTGCTGACATCCTTACTGTAGCTAATAAAGGAAGAGATTTTTTTCCACAGAGATCTCAAGCCAACTACTTGAATTGAATATTTTGGTAACTTTGTACGGTCATAAATATTACTAATTGTCAGTTTTAGTATTTCTATTTCTTCTTTATAATTTAGTAAAGACGAGCGCACAAAGAAATTGAGATTCAAGTGCAACAAAGGAAAAGTTGGTCTTGCATTATATAGATAACAAAATCATATCTGTCATGAATACATTGTTGGGCCTGCGCTTGGCACATGATCTCTAACTAGTATATTTAAAAATGAGAAATTTTCATAAATCACTATCTTTTAGTGGTAATTAGCTATCTATAGATATCATTTGCTATATTATAGATCGTAGATACGTTTTCTGTTGTTATAAGATATATTAGATCTATTTAAGCTACTATTCATGAATATAATAGCAAAAAATAGGCGTGAATTAAGGAAGTCCAGCTAATCAGTAGTTGTGTTCGAGTGTATTCGATTGTATTCATAACGTGAAACATGGGATTACAGCTGGACAGATTATTGTATTCGACTGTATTCACGGCGTGAAACATGGGATTATACTGTTTTTAAACGAAAAGTGAACCAATTAACATAATAGACTCCTAATATAACTCAACAAATTCAATTATAACACACAAATTTTGTATTTCCAGTTATAAAAAAGATTCTCAACTGAAAAATACCCCAAAAACATAGCAATCTTCAGAGAAATTATATAATACATCTGAATACATAAATTATACTAATTAAAAAAAATATATGAATACATTCATGGCATATAATGAGACAGTGAATACAATGAAAATATAGAATACAGCGAGATATATTGAAATACAATAGAAAAAAGACAGTGAATATAATGAAATACATGGAATACAATGAGGTACATTGAATTACAATGAAAAAAAAAGACAATGAAATACATAAAAATACATCGTGATAAGTTAAAAATACATTAAAATATATTTACAGAAATCTTCTTCTTCATCGCGATTAATTGAATACCTGCGCTTCTAATTTGATTGAAAAGTTACGGATGACGTCGTTAACACTGGAAAGGTTTCAATGGATTCCCATTGATGACACCATTGAAGGGATTACTGGGAATCTTTTTTATGCTTACTTGAAACCTGTTTCCTTGAAGCATATCGACCGGTGAGGAAGGGTGATCTATTTCTCGTAAGAGGAGGAATGCGAAGTGTAGAGTTGAAGGTTACTTCCATCAAACGGTTCTCTAACTCCAGGAACACAACTAGGTATTACCACCAAGGAAGAGCTAGGGTTTCTCGTTGGATTGAGATTGCGCATTGTGTTTTCAGGGAATGGGGGAAGAGAATTGCATGTATCAAAGTAGAGAGATAAAGAAAATAGTGTAACTGAATAGCGTATTTAGTGGCTTAGGGGTAAGAGGTAACCAAAATTAGATATTTTGCTATAAATATTAAAAGGCATTTATAGAATATAATTTTTTTAGATGGTATTTATTTAAAATAAATAAGGTAACATTTGCTATAGAAGGTAAAAATTCCTTTAAAAAAACACGATAACATTTGAAACATATGAGTCAAAACATCTAATTTTATAGGTGACATGAAAATGTTGATTCCATATATTTTTTTTTTAAAATAATAAAATGCATAGAAAATTGTAATTTTTTAAATTTCTTAAATAATATATCCTCTATTTGATTTCACGTAACACTTTTTTCCTGTTTAACCGGTTAAAAATTTATTAACATATTTTTATATTTAAAAATAATATAATAATTTATACTTTTCATTTTATCCTTCATGACATGATTTTATAGCCACACAAATATTAACGGCATGTTTGTGGACACAAGTTCAATTTTCTATTTTTTAAATAAAATAGCCATGATTAGTCAAACACGACTACGTAGTGTTGTATTTTCTTATAATAATTCAAGCACCGAAGAGGAAGGGGAAAAAATCTAATTATCTTGTGATATTATCACTGTGTGGGAGTATATTACTTTACTACTATATACAACCCAACAAGGTTGTACTGCACCAAAATATTGTACTTCGTGCATTGACAAAGGATATGATAAAGAAGGGCTTTTTCGTAATTTGACCTATTTATGTCCATAGTAGAGGAACGCGTATACTGCATTTTTTGTAGAACACGTATCCGTTTTGATATTAAAGCCCTCCCTCTCGATTTCTCGGAGCAGTCTAGATTACTTTAAGTTAATCTCTTTTTTCTTATCAGTTAGTGGTCCGATTTATTTTTTTCAGTTATCCTCTTCGTTAAATTTATAGTGTTCTGGTGAGTATTTTCTATTTTTTCTCTGGTATTCAATTTTGTTCCCTTGTGTTAATTCACTTAATTGTCTTCCAATTGCTGTGTACATGAAGAAAATCTACCGGTACACTTCAAAATTACATGCATCAGCGAGATACAATCAAAAATCCTGAAAATGGTGGAAGCAGAACATTTCTGAGTCCTACTAAATTTTCATGTGTTTTTTCTTGGTGAGCATGTAATCATTTGATTCTATTCTATTGATTTAGTATATTCATTTGCCTATAAAATTCTTGTCGCATTTGTTTATTTTGAGAAATTATTTTAGGTGAATTCTTTATACGTGTAGTTATTTGTTCAAAACGCTACTGGGAGAATTTTCTCCTCAAGGTGCACAAATTTCGACAATACTAGGCACATTGAATTATCATCAAGCCCAAAATATTGTGGAATTGGGAGAACTTTGATGAAGGCAAAGTGTTTGAAGATATGCTTGAAACAGTCGAATAACATTTTATTCTATATTTTACGTTAGGTGATATTTATAACATAAAAATCTTCATTTTGCAACCCCTAAACTTTTGATACACAAATACAGTATATACGAGAGATTTTTTGGAAACTTTAGACATGACAGTGAAAAGTGTATTATATCCGATGTACTTGCAATTATGTTTGTATTTAACAAAAAGAGGATTCAACCTGTTAGTTACATATTATTGAAGGATGGACCTGGGAAAAGTATATCTAATGTTACAGTGATATAAACAGTGTACTCATGTGTCTTTGTGTGTACCTTTTGAGTCTCAAAAGTTCAACATTTCATGTACATAGATGAGGTGTCAAGGACCTAATATACATTGCTTTATGCTTGATTATTAAATTATAAATTATTTACACGATGGCTTCTTTAATTAATTATACAATCTTTTAGTGGTTGTAGTTCATTCCCTTTAATAATGCAGTCATCTTTGTTCTTAGAATTGAAATATAGTATAGCTTCAACTATAAGTTCCTTCAAACAAGATAAATAATTTGTAATTAAATTCCCTTACAGTCGAGTAATATAGAACATCTAATACTTTTCGGAAAAGAGAATAACATGAATAATTCTTTCATGGTTCTCTAAATCTTGATCATGCTGCAATTAGTAATACCGTTTTTTCCAATTCATTATTGATAGAAAGCTTTCATTCTATCTGTTTTTTAGTATCTATTTGAACACTCTGTATAGATAATTAATTTGTTTGATTTTATTTTCTTTTCAGTTTATATCTAAATCAATAAAAATGTTTATGCAGACAATCTTTCTAATGGTCATATAAAAATAAGATATTATGGTGTCACTTTAGGATGAAAGTGACAATTATTTGGTTTGGACTGAGCACAAAAATGACAATTTTCCAGTGTAATCTTACTGCAGAATTTTGGTCTTTGCAGCTGACAGTTTTTCCTTCGGCCTTAGAATATTATGATCCATTGTGCCAGCTGAAGTGGCATGTTTTTTTGGTATCGGCTTACGATGGTTGTCTGACTCGAATAAATTTACAGAAAAGAGGTATTCAAATGTGCAGTAAGGTGTAAAATAATTCAGGTATTTCAATTATATTTTTGGTGCTCTTTGTTCTTAGAGAAGCTCCTTAAGTTAGTTATATATCAGTTTATATCATTTGCTAAATCTTCATGAACTTTCAACATCTATATGTCGTGTATCTTGATCATAAACCCTACCTTTGCTGTTGACATTCTAATTTGGCACCATTGTGGATCTTATAAAAATTCAAGTTTGCCTTTTACCTAAACCTAAACATGCTTCCTAGGTGTTTAAGATCTGAATTTTTATTTGGAAATGAAAGAATAATACAAGATTATATGCTTATAATAGTGATATTGTGATGACCAAAAGGGTTATCACTTGCTTTTAATTAAATTATGTGTCTCCGAAACCTTAAAAACCTCATTTAGAGTCGCTTCGATTTGCGTGCGCAGTCCGAACGCGTAGCCGGAAAGCCTAAATATAAAAATTTATTAAAAATGATAAGTTTCGATTATAATATGAGTTAATTTGACTTTGGTCAATATTTTGGGTAAACGGACCCGAACCCGTGATTCGACAGTCCCGGAGGGTCCGTAGGAAAATACGGGACTTGAGCGTATGCCCGAAATCGAATTCCGAGATCCCAAGCTCGAGAAATGAATTTTTAAGTAAAATTATTTTTTGAAATTGCTTAAGGAAATTTGAAATAAAATCTAATTAGAACACGATAGTATCGGGCCCGTATTTTAGTTTCGGTGCCCGGTACAGGTCTTATATATGGTTTAAGTCATTTCTCTAAAGTTTGGTTGAAAACGAATGTCGTTTGATGTGATTTGGGCTTTAAAAGGAAAATTTGATGTTTTAAGAAGTTTTGAAAGAATTCATGGATTTTGAGGCTTAATTCGATGTATATGATGTTATTTTGGCGATTTAATCGCACGGGTAAGTCTGTAGGATATTTTTGAGGTTGTGTGTATATTTGGTTTGGAGTCCCGAGGGCTCGGGTGAGTTTTAGATAGGTCATGGGTGTATTTTTGGACTTTGAAGAATAGCTGGTGCATTTCTGATCTGCAGGCTTCGCATTTGTGAAGTCAGTCTCGCAAATGCGAGCCATGCATCGCAAATGCGAGAAGTGGACTGTGCAGGCCTGATCGCAAATGCGACCAATTGGTTCGCAAATGCGACGTTTTGATCGCAATTGCGAAAGTCCAGGATTTTCAAAGGGTTCGCAAATGCGAACAATGTTTCGCAATTCCCATATCAGCACGATTGCGAACCCCTATTCGCATTTCCCATAACTGAGACCTGCATTTTTTTATACTTAACCGATTTTAAATTATTTTTCACATCTTTTCAAAACACAAACTCCTTTGGGCGATTTTCCAAGAACAACTCTTCTTCCAAATCGATTGTAAGTTAGTTTTTACTCATTTCCTTGAATCATTAACATTTTTTAACATGATTTTAACTTAAATCAAAGATTTTCACGGGGGAATTTGGGTGTTTTGGGTGGAACCTAAGTTTTTCAAAAATTGGGTATTTGGACCTTAATTTGAGGTCCGATTTCAAAACAAATTATATATTTGAGTTCGTGAGGGAATGGGTAATCGGGTTTTGGTTCGAACCTCGGGTTTTGACCACGTGGGCCCAGGGGCAATTTTGACTTTTTGGGTAAAACTTTGGAAAACTCATTTTCATGCATAGGGGTTGATTCATTTAGCATTTATTGATGTAATTAAGTAACTTATGACTAGATTCGGGCGGATTGGTGGTGGAATGAAGGGGTAAAGCTATAATTGAGACTTGAGTTGTGTTCAAGGCATTGAGGTAAGTGTTCGGTTTAACCTTAGCTTGAGAGATTATGAGTTGAGTCATATTTGCTACTTGTTTCTTATCGAGTACGACGTATAGGCATGGTGACGAGTATCTATACGTTGGTGTCAAGCATGACCGTGAGTCTTAAATTGATACTTATTGTATTCTTAAATGATACTATGTTTGCAATAGTGAGTAAATCGGTGGTATTGCGCAAAGATTTAGTTTATTTTCGTGAAAGTTACATATGAGTTAGAAATGGAGATAATTGAGATGATTAGGAGTTGAGTTAAGATTGGTTATAGCTGATTCTCCCTTGCCGGGACGTATATACTTATATTGTTGAGTTCCCATGCCGGGATAGTATAATTTATGGTTAATCCCTTGCCGGGACTGTTGTTATGATCACTATAAGCGGCACATTTGGAGCGGGTTGTACGCCGCAATATTTTTATTATTATTATTATATATATATATATATATATGGACCGGGATACACGCCGCAACAGATATTATATTGGATCGGGTTACATACCGTAACAATTATTATATTCGATCGGGTTGTACGCCGCAACGTAAATACATATATATGGATCGGGTTGCACGCAGCAATAGAAATACATATATATGGATCGGGTTGCACGCCGCAACAGTGTTAATTGATAAGGGATCGGGTTGTGCGCCGCAACAGTAGTGGTATTGTATTGTTGTAGATATCGTACTGTTCCTTCATATATCTATTTGGTTTCTGCTAGGTTGATATTGTTCCTTGAAGCATGTACCCCCCCCCCTCCTTTAAACTGCTTATTACCTGTTTATTTTTCCGCCATATATTATATAACTGCACATGTTTATCTAGATCTGGTTTTAGCCTCGTTGCTACCTCATCGGGGTTAGGCCAGACACTTACCAGCACATGGGGTCGGTTGTGCTGATACTACACATTGCACTGTGTGCAAATCCCGGAACAGCATTTGGTGCGCAGCAGTAGCTCGGGAGCCAGCCTTCAGTCCACCGAGACACCGAGGTAGCCTTGCAGGCATCTGCAGGCATCTGCAGGCCCGCATCTCCTCTACCTTATATTTTGTTCTGTTATCTCATGTATTCGAGGCAAACATTATTAGATTTCCTTCAAACGGTTGTGTTTAGTACTCTTAGTAGTCCGTGGATGTTGTGACACCAGGTTCTGGTTAGAGGCATGTGTTGGTTTCCAGATATTTTGGTTTTACATTTACTTAAGACTTCCGCTAAGTTTCATATTGTTGTTATCTAACTGTTTACTTCTTATTAATATAATTGGTAAGAGGATTTAAAACAAAAGAGTTAATAAATTCTAAGTTCATGGCTTTCCTAGCTTCTACGAGTATGCGCCATCACGACTCCCGATGGTAGAAATTTCGGGTCATGACAAGTTGGTATCAGAGCTCTTGGTTACATAGGTCTTACAATTCACGGACAAGCTTAGTAGAGTCTGAGGGATCGGTACGGAGACGTCTGTATTTATCCCCCAGAGGCTACTGAGTTAGGAAAAGTTTCACATTTGTTCTTTCTTGTCGTGCGGTTTGCTTTTTCAATGCACACACGCTTCCTCATCTACCGATCAGAAGTCCGAACCCCCAGCAGCTTCCACGAGGGGCAGAGGGCGAGGCCGAGGCAGGGGCAGAGCTCAGCCCAGGGCAGCAGCACCCATAGTAGAGCCTCAGGTTGATTTTGATGACGAGGTTCTAGGCCCAGCAGTTTCGGTGGGCCCAGCTTAGGTCCGAGAGGGGTTTATTGCCACCCAGTTATTCAAGATGCTCTGGTCTGATTAGTGAGCCTCATGGAGAGTGTCACCCGGGCAAGCTTGCTTCCTGTAGCACCAACCACTTCTAAGCCTGGAGGAGGAGCCCAGACTCCTGCTACTCGTACTCCGGAGCAGGTAGCTTCCCAGATTCAGACTCCAGCAGTTCAACCAGTTGGAGCAGCTCAGCCGGGAGTGGTAGCCCAAGCCAGTGATGGAGCAGCTATGTCTGTCGATGCTTTGTGGAGATTGGACAGGTTCACCAAGCTTTTCACTACTACCTTCAGCGATGCATCTACTGAGGATCCCTAGGATTTCTGGACAGTTGTCACGAGGTTCTTCAGAACATGGGGATTGTTGAGACCAATGTGGTTGATTTTGCTACATTTCACTTGTCTGGATCCGCCAAGACTTGGTGGAGGGATTATTGCTTAGCTAGACCACCAGGATCGCCAGCCTTTACCTGGGAGCAGTTCACGCAGCTATTTCTGGAGAAGTTTATCCCTATTACACAGCGAGAGGTTTATTGGAGGCAGTTCGAGTGTCTTCAGCAGGGATACATGACTGTCACCCAGTATGAGACCAGATTCATGGATTTGGCTCGACATGCCCTTATTATACCTCCCACTGAGAGGGAGAGAGGAAGAAGGTTTATTAATGGACTCATTCAGCCGATTCGTCTCTAGATGGCTAGAGAGGCTAGGAGTGAGATATCCTTCCAGGAGGCGGCCAATGTGGCCTGGAGAGTTGAGATGGTATTATCATAGGGGGTGGTCACAGGGCAGACAAGAGGCCCTATCAGTCAGGCAGATTCAGTGGTATCTCATCTGGAGGCAGGGATTCGTATGATAGAGGCCATCCTCCCAGGCCCTTTCAGTCAGCTCTTCAGATTTCACACGGTGCTTTAGGTAGCCGTGGTCCTCAGATGCAATATTTTGATCAGTATCCCTACAGTGCACCACCAGCTCCTATTAGTGCGCTGCCGCTCCAGAGTTTTTGGGGTGGTCATTCAGGTCGCCAGGGTCAGTCTAAATTCCCTCAGCCGCAGCGTTCAGGTGCACGTTATGAGTGTGGTGAGTATGGTCATATCATGAGGGCTTGTTCGAGGTTGGTGGGTACTCAGTCGCAGCAGTAGGGTTCCCGTACTATGATTCAGGCACCAGGTGTTTCATAGCCCGCCCAGTCAGCTAGAGGTGGGGGTAGAGGTGCTAGAGGTGGGGGTAGAGGTGCTAGAGGTGGAGGTAGAGGTGCTAGAGGTGGAGCTCAGACCGCTAGAGGTGGGGGTATAGGTGCTAGAGGTGGAGGTAGAGGTGCTAGAGGTGGAGCTCAGACCGCTAGAGATGGAGGCCAGCCAGCTGCAAGCCGTCCTAGAGAGGTAGATTAGAGTGGTGGGGCCAATCCCCGATGTTATGCTCTTCAGGCCAGGCCCGAGGCTGAGGCTTCAGATGCAGTTATTATAGGTACGGTTCTGGTTTGTGATAGATATGCTTTAGTGTTATTTGATCCAGGGTCTACGTATTCGTATATGTCATCTTATTTTGCCCTGCACCTTGTCATGCCTAGTGATGCATTGAGTGTTCATGTTTATGTGTCTACACCAGTGGGTGATTCTATTGTGGTAGATCGAGTCCATCGTTCTTCTGTTGTGGTGATTGGGGGTCTTGAGACTCGCGTAGATTTATTGCTTCTAGACATGGTTGACTTTGATATTATATTGGGGATGGACTGGTTATCACCTTACCACGCTATCTTGGACTATCATGCCAAGACTATGACCTTGGCCTTACCAGGTTTGCCTCGTTTAGAGTGCAGAGGGACTCCTGGTTATTCTACCCGCAGTGTTATATCGTATGTGAAGGCTCGGCATATGGTCGAGAAAGGGTGTTTGGCCTATTTGGCGTATGTTTGTGATTCTAGTGTTGAGGTTTCCTCTATTAATTCTGTGCCCGTTGTTCGTGAGTTTCCTGATGTTTTCCCTTCAGACCTGCCGGGTATGCCACCCGACAGGGATATTGACTTTTGCATTGATTTGGCTCCAGGAACTCAGCCCATTTCTATTTCGCCGTATCGTATGGCCCTGCCTGAGTTGAAAGAGCTAAAGGAACAATTGCAGGATTTGCTTGAGAAGAGTTTCATTAGACCCAGTTTTTTGCCTTGGGGTGCGCCAGTGTTGTTTGTCAAGAAGAAGGATGGGTCAATGAGAATGTGTATTGATTACCTACAATTGAACAAGGTAACAATCAAGAATAAGTATCCGCTGCCAAGGATTGATGATTTGTTCGAGAAGCTTCAGGGTGCCAAGGTATTTTCCAAGATTGACTTGAGATCTGGCTACCATCAGTTGAGGATTAGGGCATCTGATGTCCCTAATATAGTTTTCCGCACTCGGTACATGCATTATGAGTTCTTGGTTATGTCATTCGGGGTTGACAAATGCCCCAGCAGCTTTTATGGATTTGATGAACCGAGTGTTCAGGCCTTATTTGGATTCGTTCGTGATAGTCTTCTTTGACGATATATTTATTTATTGTGAAAATGGTAACAACAATTAAATTTGTAAATGGATTCTAAAAATACGTGATCTATTCCTGAGCTAGTTTGAAAGGGTGATTAGTGCTAAATATGGAGTAAAAACAGTAAAGACCGAGCTAGCCAAAAACGATGATCGAACTAGTAAGGGATGTTCCCGGGCTTAGGACAAGCCAGTAGATACCTTGGGGCCAGGCCTCAAGCCTACCTCGAGTCTATCAAAGGTAATCTTATCGAGGGTGATCGGGAAGGGGATGACAGATAAGTATATTCTTAGAAGGCTTTATACCGTCAATCTTGAGCTAAATGGTGAATAACAAACGAAGAACAATAAAATGCTACGGTGACCTCGGGGTCGAAGAACACAGTTAACTTAGAAGAAAGAGAGAGATAGAGATAGAGAGATATTATTGCTTATTGGAGAAGTGGAGCAACATCAGTCCTTTACAAGGTAGGGTGAGTCCCCCATATATAGGCGAGGGGACTCAATAAAATATGCATATATTATTTACAAGAGTAGAAAGATGGGATGACCTATCGCTCATCATCTCAGTAGGTTACAGATAGACCGGCCTTGTCACGCATAGCCATGCGCTCCGGAGTCATCTTCTCCTGCCCCTGACCTCGAACCCTGCTTCTTTTGATTTGGACCTCGATGAGGTCGGAGGTCGAGAACTCGATCATATCCTTCCATCCTCGGGGTCTCGAGGGAGGCTTCCCGAATTGTCTTGATAGCAAAAATCAAGTCTTCTGATTTTTACCGCGTACAGATTGTCTCCGCATTTCTCATGACGAAGTGATGGGAAATGATTCTAACACTCGATTCCTCGAGCTCCTTTTGGCGACGCTATAATGACGATTCAAATCAGAGCACACTCTTCCGTAGCCGATGGCGTGTCTCACAGGTCTTTACTCGATGTCCTGTCGCTTTCACTTCTCGGGGCAAAAGTGCTGTCGTTGGTTCATTTTTCCAAGAAGGTAGTAATTATACCCTTCGGTCAACCTTCCAGAGCATCGATGACCATGTTGTTTCCCCTCTATAAATGAGGGCGTTCTGTGGCATTACATCTTTCATCTCAACACTTTAGCTGGTATGTTTTGCTTCTTCCTTCCCATCTTCTTCTTTTGTTTTTGAGTACCATGATGGGAACCTTCCATCTTGAAGTTTTTTGGAGGGGATCCTCCGGGCTGCATCGAAGCCTTCTGCCGGGGTCTACTTTCATCGAACGTAAACATGTATGTTGGCCGCTGCCGCTACCGTTGGCTCGAGATGGCGATGGACGGACAGTTGGTTTCACCTTTACTTAGATGATTGTTCGGATTATGCACCGCTGCTCAAAAGGGGCTCGAAATATCCACTACTGCTCACTTTCATACCCTGGCTCGACGTGGAACATCGTCCTGAACCGGAAGCTTGCACGACTCGCTGCTTGAAGAAGTGTATTTGAAGTAGCCGTGCAAATAGGGCCGAGGATTGTTCGGCCCACTCCCTCTCCGAAGCTTCCTTTGCCAAAGAGGGTCCTCGAGCTTCGGAGAGGACTAGCGTTTTGTCGTCCTTTACTGCTCCCTGGTTGCTCTTCCTCGGCTGTGTCAAAGTGGACAGCTGAGATAGGTCTTCCAGGGACGATCATGGAGATACTTCCTTCGAGGGTAGAGTAGATTTTGAGGCCCTTTTCTCAAGTATTTTCTTTTGTCGCACCCGTGTCAAGAACCCTTTGCAGGCTTTTGTACTTTGTATGTGATGTCCCTCCGGGGCTTTATAATCGAACGCCTCAGGGATTTTTGTACTTTGTAAACTTCATAAATGAGAAATGAACTTTGTTTACCTCTGCTTTCGAATTTTCTCTATTTCCTTACTCTTTTATGCCCATCGAGGCTCTTCAGATGCATTCCTTTGTGTTGCTGATTGCTGATATTAATTTTGGATGTGCGCGTTTGATTTTTCACCGATTAATATGGGCTCGTTCCGATCTCATTGTCGCCCCTTGGGATAACCGGTGGTTGATCTGATGGGCTGGTGCTCGCAAGGGTCTCTTAAGTTATTTAGAGATCGCGCGTTGGGTTCTGGGGCCTCTAAGGGCATTGGCAAGGCTCTTTCCTGCTTTCTTTTTTCTTGTTCATCTAGCTTGATGCGGGACTGACCAGATAAGCTCGCGCTGTTGGGGGCCTACTGGTCCGTTTGGAGATCTTACATCAAATTTTGGGGCCTTTGGGAATGATACCCCGGATGAAGGTCATCCTTGGACGCCTCGGTAGGTCCTGTTTATTTTGATGTGGACAACTCTTTAAAAGAGTGTAAGGTTGGCTCCCGTTCGAGGAGTTTGCTTATTTACGAGGCACTTCCTCGGGGGTTCTTTTAGTTTTGGAGATCGTAGCCCCTGTCTTTTGTATATAAGAGGTGTAGCTTCATCCTCTTTGCAAGACTTTGCTACTTTTGGGCAGTTGTTCTCCCGTCTCAACATAGGGCTCCCTATCTTCTAAAGCGCAAAAGGCATATGCATTTCTTTGCTTTTTTTTGTTAGTTCTACTTTATTTATGGCGACCACTTCGGACTCACTAAGGCAAAAGGCGGGGAATCTCGTGCCCGGTGTTGGAGAGTCGAAGGGCTTCGCTCTGGAGACTGCATCCTTGATGAGAGAGGAATACCTAAAGATGGCGAGGCGATATTACAGGTGGAGCGAGGGGATGGCACTGTGGGTACTTTCCCCTCGTGAAGGAATCGCGGACTCTGCTAATGGGTTTTTGAGTGTATACTTATACCCTTTTACATTTCGCCCTCTCGATAAGGTTGTGCTCGACCTTTGCTTGAGGTATCGGGTTACCTTGGCGCAAATTCATCTGTCGCTTTGGAAGATGGTGCTGATGATGAGATTTTTCACAGATAAGGTTGGACTTGAGTTCACGCTTGATTATCTCATCAAGCTGTATCGGCCTTTCCACCATCGAGGACTGCTATCCTTGAAGGATCGGCCACCCACGCCCTTCATTGTTGATAATGACGAAGGTGGAGATCATGGGTGTGCCAGTTGGTTTGTCCGAGTTAGGACGACCGATGTCATCCCCGTGGAGTTCTTGTCGTTCCCCGAAGGGTGGAATTATGCTCGTAAGTGTAGCGCTTTGTCGTTCCTTCAGTTTTTGTTTATAGCAAAAATCGGGCAAGCAATCAGTATTATTCCCTTTGTTGCAGCAACTTCGTGGGCACCAGGCCAAGTTCACGATCTGCCCGGTCGGGTTCGGAGACTAGTGACCCATTCGTCTTGCGATGAACGCAGGTGGCGAGCTATGTCTCGCATCAGGTGGTTAGTGGATCATCAAGGTATGTGCGTATGTAGCTTTTCTTTTCTGTTGATGTGTTCCTGAGGCGGCACTTTTTCTTCTCATCTGCGCTAGATGCGTTGTTTTTGTAGATATCGAGAGGCTTCTCGAGGCAAGGCAGTTCTTCCTAGGAGAGGAGTTGGAGTCGTCGGCCTCTAAGCTGAGAGACGTTAGCAGCAAAAGGGTCCGAGACTCATCTTGCGAAGGAGCTTCTAGTGGTGCTGGTCGGGCTCGTATTTTTTAGGACGAGGCACCACCCGAGTTGGTTGTCCCCAGGTTACCTATTTTTGGCGAGCGACTCCCTCGAATGAGTATGTTGTGCCCGGAGCCGGTTCTTCCAGGGTTGCGGAAGCGGCATTATCAGGAGTGTGTTCCGATTTGGGGAAAGCTTGCTATCTTCATTTTGCAGTGAGTTCGCGCATAATTCTCTCATGCCTGCGTCTTTCTCCCCTCATTGAATCTTTCCTGCACAGGCCTATGATAGGCTTAAGTCTGAGTTGATTCGTCAAAAGGCCAAGTTCAAGAGGGTTCGGGATGAGGGAGAATCCCTTAGGCTTCTTTGCAAGGAGAAAAAAGTTGGCATGGATCTTTAGCGATATGAGGTGTATCTGGACTCGAACTATGAGAGCTATTTGGTTGGAGCAGGTAACTTCCCGCAGTGCGTTCTTTGCTTTCCTTTAATTTTCAAGGCTAACTTCTTCTTGCTGTGTTAGTTGCAAAAAAAGACAGAGGTCGTGGGGCATCTCAAGGGTGAGGTAAACCGTGTCAAGGCAGCCTGCAAGGAACTAAGGGGCCAGGTGCGGGCTCAAGCTTTGGAGGAGGTGAGTGATTCAGTCAAGATTCCTGCCTTCGAGGCCCAGCTCAACTTGTCCTGAAGTAACGCAATGTTTCAAGCGGATATGATCGAGAAATCGAAGTCTGAACTCTCGAAGGTCAGGGGCGAGATAGTTGACGCCCGGGCGGAAGCGGCGCTGAGCTGAACCAGGCCAGATTAAGAAATGGCGATTTGCATAGGGGAGGCTGCTGATGCCCTATCTGAGTTGAGGCAAGCCCTTGATCATGAGAAGAGGATCGAGGAATATGTTCGCTGCCGATCTCGAAGAGAAGTGTTCAAGGAAGTTAGAGCGAGAGGCTTTATCCTCTTAGAGGAATTGGCTCAAGCAAGGGCGGACGAGCATGATGCTCGATCACTCCTCGTAGGTGTTGCAAAGCACGATCTTGATGGGTTGTAGCCTCTTGGCACAAAGTATAGCTCCTACTATTTTGTATCTTAGTCTATGGCACGCGCAGAGCGTGCCTGTAGATGGAGAATGTTTCTGTCGTATGTAATGTAAGGAGAATTTCAAAGTGTCATTCCTTTTGTACCTTTTTCTGTCATTGCTCTTTATCGTGTAGATTAGTTTGTGGGATTGGTCCCTAAGCCATTGTCACGACCCTAGTTTACCAATTATGAACACGTTATGACGGCACCTAGTCTTCGCGACCAGGTAAGCCTAACACATTGCGGAAGTGATAACAATTGCCAAATTTATAACCAAAACTAAATAACAGGAATAATGTATACAGTTGCCGCCTGGCACATACACTTTAATACCAACACTGAAGTAACCTCCCAGACCCGGAAACCCACGTGCAACACAGGCTAAAAGAACATAAGTCACGGCTCTAACATCCAGAAATGTCTACACAACTGAACACATAAAGTGGAACTGCTAACTATAAGCTAGAGTAGAAGGAGACTCTTCGATCTGCGGACGCGGCAGAATATACCTCAAGTCT
>MU789134.1:0-23602 GCA_026770625.1 Nicotiana glauca
AGAAGATAAAATGTCACCGGTAGGGGTGGGCGTTTGGTATTTCGGTTCGGTATTTAAGAATTTTGGTTCGGTATTCAGTTTATCAATTGTGTATACCAAATACCGTATTAAAATATTACGGTACTATTCGGTATTTATTATTTTGGTTCGGTATGGTTTCGGTACGGTTTCAATTTAATATTATGGCTTCTAGCTAACAAATTTTTCTGTCAGAACTCAGAATTGTAACATGTTTGTCCTGCCTTATTCTTATTTTGTCACCACACAATTCCATATGCCAAGAAATTGCAGGTAAACGAAACAAGTCATATAACAACTGATTACAAGGAAAATAGATTAATGAGATTAAAGGATCCCAACATTATAGAGACAGAAGCAAAGATAGTAAATGCTAAGTATTCATCTAAGAGCAAGAATGTTATCAAAGATCCTTCCGTTTCTCGCAAAGAACTGCTTCCTACTACAACTTCTACATGCTTTTCAACAGCTAACACATAAAGATTCAGTGCACTACTTGAAGAACAACAGTAACAAAACAGTAACATAAGAGTCATTAGCTGGAAAAGTTGTTCATTCTTTATTATCAAGAAATCGTCTGCATATACCTGAAGAATAGGATACCCAAATTTGCGCACAAGTTTGAATAATCTGATCTAGAAGTAGCACTGATTATACTGTCCATTTAATGGACAATGTAAAACTATATCAAGACTCCAGATGAATTAGTAGAAACTATATCTACACTTATCTAGCAGAAACTATATCGACACAAGCATCTTAGAAACTATCTTGAGTCAAGAGCATATCACTGATCTGGAAACACCAAAACAGTAGCAGAAAACAGTAGCGTTGGGCTGGGGAGCACACACAATAACCATTCAAATTACAGTTTTAGATGTCCCTATATGGAAGCAGACATAATTATATAAAATCAGAAATTCAAACTTCTTTTGGGTATAATAATTAGGAAAAGATAAAAATTTCCTAGAAATATTCAAACAAGCTTAGTTAGGCAAAATAAAAATAAAAACCCCTAAACCCTAAACCGGCCGCCACAGTAATAGAAAAAATAGTCCAAATGCGCGCAGGGAGTGTGGAAAACAGAAGGCATGATTCAGATTTTAAAGAAAATAAACAAGAATGGTAGAATACAGGTTAGAATCATAATGAAAAATGTAACTTACCGGTGCCGCCGATGGTGGTTTATCTTCCTCGTAATCTCCGGCGAACTGATGAAGGTATTTGGGAGAGAGAGAGGTCGGAACTTTTGGGAGAGATGGCGTTTGTTCTCGTAATCTCCATGAGTATAGTTATATTATTAAGTTTTATTATTTTATTAAATATTAAATATATAATATATTATAGAAGCGGGGTTTATAAATCTTTTAGCGGGTCGTCCAAAATTTGGAGAAAATTATAGAGGGAATTAGTAACTGTTGCCGTATATTAAAATTGCAAATACCCGTTACCATAGATATGGCTTATTGCTACGGTTGTCCACAACCGTTTTCATAAAAAATCTACTGTAACGGTTTTTAGACTACTGCAACGGTTTAGGGGCTAAACTGTGCCGGTAGTACCAATTACCTTGCCATCTATAGCAACGGTTACAGAACTGTGGCAATAAAAGCGTTGCCATAGCTCCAGTTTCTAGTAGTGATATCTAGCGGAGAAATCTTGGCCACTGAAGTCCTCTGGTACATAAGTGTGATTTATGAGGACTTTTGGGAGAATTTTTTTTAAAATATAATTATGACCTTAATTAACAAATAATAATATTTCTTAAATAAAATAAATTTAAAGATTAAATCTTTTGGTCTTTTGGCAATAAAAATATTGGCTTATATCTTATAATAAAATTTGATAAGTGATAACGTCTAAAAATTACTAATGTTGGCTTAATATTTTGCAACAAATAAACTAATACATAGAAATATCAGAAATTATTATTTGTTGAAATAATTAAAAAAAATGATGATGATTCATTAAGAATATATTTCATTTATAAGTTGAATATGTTTTTATTAAAATTAGGACACAAACGATGATATCTTTCTTCTTTCATTGGTCAACAAAGCAAATTGCATGCATCTTGCTAAGACTTAAATTTTGTTTTTCTCATAAAAGGAAATATTTTATTTTGGTTCTTCATGCTTATAGCATGCGTGAGCCTTACATTTATGACTATTGCATAGAAGTTCAAATATAAATGGATTTAATATGCAAAATTTTAGTTGATTTTAAATTTCTAAATTTTAGAGAAATAATTTAATAACTATTTTTTCTAATATGAAAACTATTTTTAAAGGGTGAAAAAAGCAAACAAAGGGTTTTTGCTATAAAAAATTATTATTTGTTGAAATAACTAAAAAAAGAAATGGTGACAATTCGTTTAGTATAGAATTCGTCTCCAAGTTCAATACGTTTTCTATTAGACTTTGGACACAGAGATGATACCTAAGTTTTCTTTTCCTCACAGAAATATTTTGTTTCCATTCGTGTGTGATCCCTATATGTTAGGACTAATTGCATAGGAGTTCAAAACATGGAAGGATTTAATATGTATTAAAATTTTAGTTAATTTAAACTCCTAAAAATTTGAGAAAAACTTAAATTACACTTTCGTATAGTGTGAAATCTATTTTTAAAGAGTAAAAAATGCGGACGACTTTTCGCTAAGGAACTTCGTGCTTTTAATATAGTATAGATTTAAACCTAACAAGCCAAAAAATAAAAAAGAAGTAGAATTTTATTTTCTTTCATATACATGTTCACTTTAGATTAGACATGCATCTTGAAGCTTGGCATTGCTATTCATTAACCAAAAGTCATGAAACTTTAAGCTTTTCGAATTTTGCACACGTTCTACATATATTTTTATATATTTAATTATGGTCATTAAAGTCCCTTTTCTTACTATTTTGGGAATTTCATTTCCATATTTACCATGTTAACTATATATAGATCTTACGCTAAACTCTCTTGTCCTAATTCATGTGCAATGTTCATATTTCAAAAGTCAAATGAGTCTTTCGATATTTTTATATATCTTTAAAATATTCTGAATTATTAATTATTGTATTTTATAGTTAAGCAGTTTTTAAATATAGAGATTTATTTGAAATCAATAAAATTTAATCTGAATTCATGATCAAAATTAATAATTTTATATAATTCTAGAAATCAGAATCGTGCCACATAAATAGAAAATAGGGAGTAATTTATTTAATCATATGTCGAGTCTATATGATTTGACAAACTGAGCATGAATTAGTTCGTGTATTGGATAAAAGCTTTTACTCGCTTTCCGTTTGAATTTTGGTAAATTGCATGCCATCGCCCTAAATATTGTCTTACTTCTATATATATATACATATCAGGGACGGCCTGACGAAGTTTGTGGTCTAAAGTCAAATTTTACGAGGGATCTTAACTTTTTTATTTGAAGTTTATTTTTTTAGTTTTTTTATATACAAAGTTATTGATAATGTTTTCTAATAATTCTTTCTCAATTGACAATATTGAGCTTAGTTAAGATTTTATCAATTTTAATTTCGAAAAACTTCTTTTTGCTGAAATAACGGTAACATGAATTATTAACATTATTCTATAAGCAATATAGCCATTTGAAAAAGAATCAAATCTTTTTATTTGATTGAGTATATCAATCAAATCGTTATCTTCTAATTGTATTATTTTCCTTAATACTTTTAATTTAGAAAATAAATATAAACTATCAATATCAGATTGATTATTATGCTTCAAGGAACACTCAAGATTAAGACAATATTTTTCTAAATTTTCATCATCTAGTGATCTCAGTTTTTTACGTTAAATAGAAAATAAAAAATATTTTCATATGCTTCGAATTGTTCAAATCTATTTTGAAGTGAAAAAAATAGTCTTGTCTACTATGTAAAAAAAGCAATTAACTCTAAAGTACTCTTCGAGAGATTTTGAGATTTCAATATAAATATTCTTGGTAAATTATTTTTTTCTATAGATCACACGTTTCTTACCAAATTCGGGTTTGATTTTCATTTTAGATACAATTTTCTTGGAAGAAATCATACTAGTTGCAAATTTTTTTACCCCTTAAGCTTTTAAGACTATAAGTTTTAAAAGTCTTCTTTCTTTTTCTTAAACTCCGTGGGGAGTCAAATAAGCTCATCTAAATTGAAACATATGAAGTATATATGGGGCCTAAAGCAATTGCTTTACTTGCTTTAGTGTAGGGCCGCCCCTGATATACATATATATACGTACATACACACGCACTCTCAACTAGGGGTGTACATAGGTCGGGTTGGTTTGGATTTTTTAATTACCAAACCAATCCAATTCTATCGGGCTATTAAACTTAAAGACCAAACCAACCAATAAAAGTCGGGTTTTTCAATCTCGATATTTCTCGGGTTTTTCGGGTTTTCGGATTTTTTTGATTTTTTTTCATCACGTCTTCATAGCACAAAATATAGAATTTGTGCTCCAAATATTTCTTTAATACTAGTAAGATAGAACTATATAAGGTATTTTTTAATAAAATAATATGAATATGGGATGAGTCATGGCGTCGTACTAAAATATTTAACAATAAAGATAATAAAATCTCATAAAATAAATATTATTAATAAGCCATAATGAAAACAAACATAATTTGAAATTACTAATAAGTTGCTAAAATAAGTACTATTATTTACATGACCAAGCACTAAAAGAAAATTTAGTTATGCATTTATCTAAACCACGGAAAAACTAAAAAATAAATATCCAACACTATTTTCATTCATAGTAAAATTGAATTGAATGTCTTTTATTAACATTAGTATTGATTTAATATTGGTTTAAGATTTATTTGAGTTTTTTTTTTTATGAATTATAAAACTATTGGAGCATCCAAAAATTATAAGTGCAATCTTGAAATAATACGTAAAAAGATAAAATTATGAAAAAGTCTAATAAATATTTATATACTACACTATAATAAATGTTTATATGTATTAAATATATTTAAAACCTCTATACATATAATGTCAGGTTGGTTTGGTTTCGATTTAACTTTTTTTAGTTAAAACCAAACCAAACCAAATATGGTCGGATTTTTTTCAACACCAAACGAAATCAAACCAAACCATAGTCGAATTTGTTTTCATGGTTTGACTCGAATTATCGGATTGATACGATTTGTCGGTTTCATTTACACACGCCTACTCTCAACTATACGTACGTTCAGTCTCATCGTAGATTTGCTACTGAAATTTCTTTGACGGGAGAATAGGAAATAAAACAACTGAATTCTAAGGGAAAGGGGAAAAATGATCAGAAAATTAATCAAAAAAGTAAGCATCAACTCAGTGAAAGCTTTGTTATTGAGTCAGAAAATAAAAGGTTTACAACTCATGGAAGAAGTAATTTATTTTTGCTGTGTGAGTTGACTATAATCCCTTCTTTATAATTTATCTCCATAGAGATTTATTTTTCACTGTCCAAAATCATTAATTTTTAACATCTTCGATTCGTATGAGGCGAATGGCGAAGCAGTAACGTATATCTCATATATTCATCAAAGTTCACGTTGTCTTTTATATATTTCTCGTGTTATTATGTTAGTATGCACCTATTCCTCACTCTATCGGAAGGGAAAATATCATTAGTGTCATGATCCGGATTTTTCACTTTCGGGAGTCATGATAGAGCAATATGCTAGTGAAAGCTAGGCAAGCCAATCATTTGTATTATTTACCTTTTTCCCATTTTAATCCTTTATCAATTAAGAACCAACATTTTATAAACAACGGAATTTAATAAGCGGAAGAACAAAATACACTACAAGAAATCATACTTATTGCGGCAACTAAAGTCGCCACAAAACCCATATAAGTCGTTGCTAAAAGGTATTAGCGGCGACTTTGTATTGCCACTGGGAAAACCGTAACTGAAGGTTATTTGATGGCGCCGTTTGAGGTTGCCACGAAAGGATAAGCTTTTGTGGCGACAAAGTTACCGCAAATGATTGGAAAGAACACTAAAAAAACTGTTCAATTGGAACAAATATTAGATGGGTCGCCACTATAAATATCCTTTAGTAGCGATTAAATCTGCCACAAAAAATATTTATGTTTAGTGGCAAGATTATGTCGCCACTATACATATCCTTTAGTAGCGACTAAACCTGCCACAAAAAATATATAGTCTTGCCACCGTAAATATCATTTAGTAGCTACTAAACTGGCCACAAAAATTTTAACCATGAAAGACACAATAGTTTCTGTAGCGACTAAAGTCGCTGCAAAAGAAATTGACATTTTGTGGCAACTTATGTATTGCAACAGTTACTAATTTTTTGACAAAACTATGTCGCTACTAAAAGTTATTTTCTCAACAATTATAACGACCAAAATTATATACATTTCCATGCCAGTAAGAACCTAATTCTCTAAAATTTCATATAGATATATTCATATCAATTAACTATCAATATTAAAGCAACCAATAATGCTTGACAAACACCAAAATAATTTCTCAAGTCGAATATTATAAATATTATCATTACCAAAAAGTCAATTACATATATACTACCTGACACTTCATTGTGCATTATAACTGTACGTATATACATGTCCCAAAAACTACAAAATATTAAGTGCCTTGTAACTGCTCCTTGCCCGACACCATTGTAAATGCTCCTTGCCCGACACCATCCTTGAATGATACCACTGTTTAAGTGCCTTGTCCCTGCTAGACAAACAGAATGTTGAAAGTGAAGAATCAGAGAAATGATAGTTATAACAGTGGCAGAATACATAAAAAAATTAAGTGCATGTATTACAACTTCAAACTAAACTAGTAAAAGTAGCTAAGAACTTCAACAACTGGACAATAAAAAATGCTAAACTATTAAAACCAGTTATTGGATACTAAAAGGCAAGATTTGAAGCTAGAATTGGCCAATATCTCTAATTCATAGTTTTCACCCAAAAAATGTAAAATCAGAAGAACAAAAAGGCACGATATTGAAAGTACTAGTACAAATCTACTGAACCAGCTATGGAACCATACTGGATATGAAATGATTTTCTTAAAGGGAGCTATGTTTAATTCGACTATGGAAAAGCGTTTTCTTAAATCCTTTACAAAAACAACCACAGACATCAACCAGAAGAAGTCAACTTTAATTGGGACAGGGCTTTACCTTGTCTTATGGGGTAAAATAGAAGAGAAAAAGATTGCTAACCAAGATAACGAAGGAGCGACATTGAGAAAATATCTTGTTGATCAGGAAAACACAGAGGAATGTCATGTTATAGTTCAGGTCTAATAACAATTCATCTACTAAAATAATATGTCAGGACAACTCATTTGTACAGCTTGTTTGGGACAAGGCTGGCAGCTTAACAACATGTAAATGTTAAGAGTAATATTCAGATACTTTCTTCATTTCATTTCTTTTGTTTTTTAGTTTGAAAACAAAAGTCAATGTATCTTGGCATGATCCTTGCAAGTGTAGTACTTAGTATGAAAACTTGTAAAAGACTTGATAGGAATTATGTT
Organism: Nicotiana glauca; assembly: GCA_026770625.1. Taxonomy (NCBI): domain Eukaryota; kingdom Viridiplantae; phylum Streptophyta; class Magnoliopsida; order Solanales; family Solanaceae; genus Nicotiana; species Nicotiana glauca. The sequence goes on from MU789134.1 coordinate 7,552, forward strand.
CATAACACTAATTCCTACAACCATATATATATCTTAACTAGTACTTAGCATACTAGTAATATATTTCCTTTGCATAAACTAAAGCAGGGAATAGCCACTAGAAGTGCAGCTTTTGATTTCAACTTATGCCTCTTAATTTTGATCAGAAGGTATCCGTAATTGCTATGTATGACTTAAGAATCCTAATCAGGGGCAGAAGCTTTATTTACAGATAACTAGAAGATTCTTATATGTAAAAAGGGGCAGAAGCTAACTACAGGGATGGTCAGCCTTCTTGGACATAATTCAGAACACTTTTCCTCATCAACACACCCTAACAATGAAACCCCAATCTCATTATCTAACTTATCTTCTTTGTCAGGTGAATTCACATTTTCTACTATTTCCTCCTTACTAAAGAAATGCATGGAGCAGACCACATAAATGTAAATGACATAAATAGATGAGCAGAACAATGAGCAGCTAAAACAGCTATCCAGTTCTATAGACACAAATGTACTTTTCAGTTCTAAAGTACTTGCTCAATCATTAGCACTTTCCACTTCACAAAATCAATCTTACCAAGATATCCCATGTAAAGAGCAGAACAAAGAGCAGCTAGCAGATCAAAACTCAAGAGCAGCTAGAACAAATACTCAACAAAGAGCAGAACAGGTGCAGGAAAGTATCAAAACTCATATTGAAATTTATTTGCAAAAAGGAGATGCAGCAACTACTGAAACTGTTGCTACAGGGAATAATATAGAAAATGATGGCCTAAATGATCCTGGGGGAACGATGCTACAGGGAATAATGAAAGAGATTTAATAAGTACCAAGCAGCTAGAAGATTTAATTCAGGGCAAGAAACAGAGTATGGAGGCAGAGTTATATTAAAAATATAGTGTTCATCGTTGGTTGATTGAATTCCCAATTAAGAAAGTTGTCTATTCCATCTCTATATCTTTGGTCGACTCTATTCCCAATATTCAACCAACTTTTATCCACCATATCTATATAAAAAAATTAATTAATTTACCAATTAAAAGGGAAAAGATTATGATAATCAAAGTATATATAATAATTAACATATACCAAGGGTATTAAGACAAGCAGTCACAAAAATACATTATTCAATCGGAAAAAAAGTTGCTCGTATGGAAATTGTGGAGGCCTAAGCTTGTCAGTACCAATTGAGTGGCAGAAATGATACTAAAATGAATCTGCCTGATAGTGCATAGTTTTAAGTTTACAAGGTGTAACTTAGGCAGCAGCAAGTTTTAAGTTTACAAGGTGTAACTGAGGCAGCAACAACAGATGGACTAAAAGTAGTGTTAGTTGGTGCTAATATCCCTGATGGTGCACGGTTTTTCAACAAGTCTGGGATTTTAAAAAATGTTTCTACTATTCCAGTTGAATGTGCATTAGCTAGGATGTCTTACACTATGGCTATAGAAGCAAGAAATATGGTGTTAAAAGATCAAGGGACTGGAAGTGATATAGTAACAGCAACAGAAGGGGATCGACCTGCTAAAGCTACAAGTGAAAAAACTGATAATGCATCAGGATACAAAGCTATTGGTGCGTATGATGAGGGACATGAACATATACATGCTGAGGCTTTGGAGTGGGAAGATGTTACAACTTCTAAGGCTGTGAATATGGAAAATTCATATGGAGTTATGCAAGCTAATACTAGGGCTTGGAAACATACTGTTTATCGAGCAACAATGGATCCTAAGACCAAAAATGATGGGCAGTCGGAGGTAGCTACTGCACAAAAATTTGAAGTTCAAGGTGTGGAAAATGCAAAAAAATGTACAACAGTTTTCACATGACAAAGAGAAGATATCAGCTATGCAGGAGAAACGAAGTACTGTTGCATCTGCGGCACAAATTAATAAGCAATCAGGTCTTAAGGCTACAGGAATGCATGTGGAAGGGAAGGTACTTAATACTCAAAGGCAATTTGCTTCAAATCCAAGCAAATCAGATACAAAGAATAACAACTGGACAGAGGTGAATAAATCACCTCGCAAGAAGCAAACACCAGATATTCAAAATCATATTGTACCATCAAATGCCATTGGGGTTTCAAACTCGTTTGATGCTTTGGTGAATGAGGGGGAACACTTTACGAAGGAGGCTGAAAGTAAGGAGAAACAGATGGATAATGATACAAGATCAATAGCTGAAAAAATGGGCTCTACAGGGACTGAAAAGCAAAATATTAATGCAAAGGACATAGGTTCTACACTTGAGATTGCAACGGGGGACAATCACATTGGTGAGACAACTAAAATACATGATGAAGCTACAACAACAATGCATATTTCCAATCTGGAGCTAGATAAAATGGTAAAGAATGCCCAAGCAGCTATGTTGATGAACAAAACATCAAAAAATAGGCAACCACAAGCTCCAGGCAGTAGCATACAACAAAAGTTTTCCAAGAAAACAAGTGGTCGACTTATTATTTCGCAGGACATTATTCCTATCGATGCGCACAAGCCCAAGGTACACAATTATAATAGCCCTACACTATATTTTCTAACCCTTAAGTTGAACAAATAATCAAATAGGCCCAGAATTCTATGATGCTGAGTACTCAAATAATCAAACAACCAATGGTCACATTGAACACCTCTGTTTTTGAAATACCATCACAATCTCTGGAGTCTTGTGGGGAATATGGAGGCGAGCTAGAAATCAACAGAACAATACAGCATGCCATGAAATTATACTAGATGGCCATATAAACTTCATCACTGCCAAGTGTCACGACCCAATTCCCAAACCCGGCCGTGATGGCGCCTCTCGTGAAGATAAGGCCAGCCAGACCATCTCAGAACACCATTTAAAGCAGTTAATCAGTTATGCAGTAGTTCGAATATGAATTTATGATACTAATCAATTTGAATACAGCCCAATACAGCCCGACCGGGGTGTCACAAGTCACGAGCATCTAGGAGGATCCTTATTACAATTTAAAATATATAATACATAGAGTAAAATCTGGAAAACAAGAAGAAGAAGAATCTTGGTGCCGCGAACGCCAGCGGTCACCTTGCTTAGCTACGATAGCAATACCTTCAATCCGCTACTAACCCGCTACCGGGTGAAACAGTACCTGCAACTACACGCGAGGTGCAGGGAGTAAAGTGAGTACTTCCAACTCAGTGATAATAAGAGAGAATAATAACTGAGCGATAAGAAAACACGTATGGGCAAACACAAAATGCTATAAAAGACAGTACAACCCTCTGAGAAAGATAGTAAAATCGTAACATCGAGAAAATTCTTTAGAAAACCTCAAACTCAGTTAAAAATCTCATTTGAAAGTATGTCTTTTCAACAGTTGCAAAATAAGTTTCAATAAGTAGGAAAATAGTCAGAAATCTGCCCCTTGGGCTCAGTATCAACTTCTCAGTGGAGTATCAGCCCCGCGGGCTCACTCTCAACTCGCCAAGTACAACCTCAGCCATCTCGGACACAACACTCCCAACTCACCAAGCACAATATCAGCCATCTCGGGCTCAGCACTCCATAACAAGTAACACCAGGGTATCTGGTCAACAAGGCAAGTAATAGTATGTATGCCAATGATATATGAGTGCTAAATGTCATGCCACGTAGTACAAACAGGAGGGGGCGCATGAATGCAATGCAATGCATATGACCGCTACGGCGCGTAGCCCGATCCATGGGTACCCTACACTCACTGGGGGTGTGTACAGACTCTAGAGGGGCTCCTTCAGCCCAAGCGCTATAATACTGCGGCGTGCAGTCCGATCCACATAGCATATCACTCGAGGCCTGAAAGCCTCCTCACATCACTCCTCATGCCCTCACATATGGCCCTCAGCCTCAATCAGTCCAAAAATAGTCGAAAAGCCCCTTGGGCATCAGTAAAACAATAATACTCAGCTCAAATGATAGTTTAAATTTCATTTAAAGATCCAAGTTTGAGTAAAATATAGCTGAGTTCATAAAACAGTGTAAATCACACGGACTGAGTTCAAATCATAATTCAAATAGTGAGGGGAAACAGTGATGATAGTTCATAAAGAGTTCGAACAATCGGCAATAAGCCCCAGGTATGGCAATCAGCCCAAATTATAGTGATAACAACAAAATTGTTTGCAATTACGCGGTAAAAACCAACAACCTGGATGGACCAAGTCACGATCCCCAAAGGTGCTCTACCCCACGCTCAGCTCCAGCGTGCAAGTCACCACAATAAAGTACTAAGATGTGCAAATTCGGGGTTTCAAACCCTCAGGATATCATTCCCAAGTATTACTCACCTCGAACCAGCGAAATCTCAAGCCCGCGACGCCTTTGCCCCTCAAATTGGCCTCCACGCGCGTCGAAACTAGCCAAAAACAGAGTGAATACATCACAATATGCAAATGGAATAATACCCAATTGAAAACAATCGAATTATAGCAAAAACCTCGAAACTAGCAAAACTGAGCCCCGGGCCCGCTTCTCGAAAAATTATGAAACTTACATTTTCGGAATCCTCGTCTCGCCACAAGTTCGTACATATAAAGTTTATCAAAATTGGAGTCCAATACTCCCTTCAAATTCCAAAATTTCAAAACCAAAAACCAAGCCCTAATTCCTCCAAATTTCCACCTAATTTTCAGAGATTTAGATGATGATTCTATGATAAAATCACGTATTTAACTCATAAAACTTACCTCCAATCGATACCCAGTTGAAACCCTCTTAATTCCTCGTCAAAAGCTCCCAAGCTTGCTAAAAATGGTGGATAATGAACCCAAGTCGCGGAACAAAATGACACTTTAAAACATTTCTGCCTAGGTCTATTTCCGCTTTTGCGGTCCAAATGTCGCTTCTGCGACTTCCGCTTCTGCGGTTTTCCTCATTTCGCCCAGGACCGCTTCTGCGGTCCATCACCACTTCTGCGGTGACCGCTTATGCGGAACTTAGTCCGCTTCTACGGTAAAATGCCAAACGACCACTGTCCGCTTCTGCGACTTCCCATTCGCTTCTACGGAACCGCTTCTGCGGTCCATTTCCGCAGAAGCGAAAATACCATACACTAGAACCCTTCAGCAGTCTCCAACTCCAAATTTTATCCCGTTAGCCATCCGAAATCACCCCGAGGCCCCCGGTACCTCAACCAAAAATACCAATACATCCTATAACGTTATTCAAACTTGCTCCAATCATCAAAACACTATCGGTAACATCAAAATTATTCAATTTCTCCAAATCAAAGCCTAAGTTTCTTCAAGATCTTTCGAAATGCACTTTCGATCAAAAACCCAACCAAACGACATCCGAATGACCTGAAAATTTGCAGACATATCCAAAATCACCTAACGAAGCTACTGCAACTCTCGAAATTCCATTCCGACTCCCGAATCAAAACCTCACCTATCAACCGGATTTCGCCAAAATTTCAACTTCGCCAAAATATGCTAACTTCTTCACCGCACCTCTAAAATTACTTCCGATTGCGCTCCTAAGCCTTAAATCACCACCCGGAGCTAACCGAATCATCGGAATTCAATTCCGAGCCCTCTAACCACATAGTCAACTTTCGGTTGACTTTTTTAATACAAGCTTCCTTCTAAGAGGCTATGTGCCTTATTTTCAACCAAAACCAATTCAATTACACCCGATCAACTCTAATACTGACATTGAGACATGAAGCAACACGATAAGGGGGAAATGGGGCGGTGACTCACATGACGACGGGTCGGGTCACCACTAATTATCCAATTTCTTGTAGTGATATAACCATTTGAATATTATCAATACAAATCCTTAAAAACAAACTACCCAGAACTGGTGTTACAATTTAGCAAACGGTCTAGGAGTACAACAAATAAGGGTTCGAAAAACAAATACAAAGTTGTCTCTGAAATACATAAATGAATCAGGATGAAAGGATAGAAGGAGACACCAAGGCCTGCAGACGCCTGCAGGACTACCTCGGATCTCCAAATGGACTGAAGGAAGCAACCCCAAGCTAAGGTCTATATGCTCCAGTACCGAGATCTGCACACAATGCAGAGTGTAGTATCAGCAAAGCCAACCCCATGTGCTGGTAAGTGCCTAGCCTAACCCCGGCAAAGTAGTAACGAAGCTAGGACCAGACTACCAAATAAACCTGTGCAATTTATTATATACAGCGGAAAGTAAAGGCAAAACTTTACAATTAAAGATAGTAAGGGGGAGTCATGCTGCGGGGAGCAACAAGTAGCAACAAAAATCAACAATTGAATGTAAAGAACACCATAACTCAATTATCAGTTGAAATCAGGAAATCAAGGACAAGTGCACGGCATTACCCTTCGTGCTTTTACTCTCCTCCTCACCATAAAATCAATATAATTGGCATGGCATCACCCTTCGTGCTTTTACCTCACATAAACATGATACGAAATGATCCTTCGTGCATTATCACTCATATAAAGGCACGAAATTGTACATCGAGCGGCACGACTTCACCCTTCATGCATTAACACTCTCTCACAAATATCACACACGACATCACCCTTCGTGATTTAACACTTTCTCACAAAAATCATGCACGGCATCACCCTTCGTACTTTAACACTCTTTCTTACCCAAACAACAATCACAAAGCAATAAGAGCAAGGGAATCAATAAAATTACAATACAATCCCGGCAAAAAAATAACAGTACAACAATTAAATCCCTGCAAGGGAAACAATATAAAAAATAATAACATCATGGCTAGGGAGATAACATTAAAACAACAACATCCCAGCAAGGGAGACAATATGATAATCCTCTTTTCTTTTTCACATTTACTTCACAATTCAATTCTCAATTTGAGCCAATGCTCTAAAATATTCAATTGCCAATTATACTTCCTCAAATCATTTACAACTTGAGCTAACGCTCTTCAATGTTCATATACCAATATTACTTCCAAAACCCTTGCTAAACAATAGAAATCATCACATAAGGCATGAACAATGCAAATAGAGTCACATTAATCATAGTATAAGACTCACGGGCATGCTTGACACCAACAAATAGATACTCGTCACCATGCCTATACGTCGTACTCAACAACTAACACATATCAAATAGGACACAACTCCTAATCCCTCGAGCTAATATTAGACCAAACACTTACCCTGATGTCACAATCACAATTCAAGCCTAAACTACAGTTTTACCTCTTGATTCCACCACCAATGCGCCTGTATCTAGTCACAAGTTACTTAACTATATCAATAAATGCTAAATGAATCAATTCTAATGCATGAAAATAAGTTTTCTAAAGTTTTCCCCAAAAGGTCAAAAATCGACCCCGGGCCCACATAGTCAAAACCCGAGATACGAATCAAAACTCGATTACCCATTCCCCCATCAACTCAAATATATAATTTGTTTTGAAATCTAACCTCAAATCAAGGTCCAAATCCCAAAAATTTAAAAATCCTAAGTTCTACCCAAAACACCCAATTTTCCCCGTGAAAACCCTTAATTTTGAGTTAAAATCATGTAAAAAATAAATTAGATTGAAAGAAATGAGTTAGAAATGACTTACAGTTGATTTTGTTACAAATGACTTACAATTGATTTGGAAAAGTAGCTATCCTTCAAAAATCACCCAAAGGTTTATAGGTGTCGAAAATGTTGTAAAAAAGGTTGAAATCCCATCTGAAATTCATTTTAGCAGGTGTCTGATGTCGCAATTGCGAACCCTTAAGAAACCTTCTTTCTTCGCATTTGCGAACAGGGGTTCGCATTCGCGAACCCTGAAGATTCCTATTCTCTTCGCATTTGCGATGCTGCTATCGTATTTGCGGTATCGCAATTGCGATAAATACATCCCATTTGTGAACAAGGCAGCCCAGACCATAGGTCGCATTTACGATACAAAGTTCGCATTTGCGAGCCAGGCTTCACAATTGCGGAGTCTGCAGGCCTGCAACACACCAACAATTTCCTAAGTCCAAATTTTACTCCGTGCCCTATACAAAACTCACCCGAGCCCTCGGGCTTCCAAACCAAACATGCACGCAAGTCCAAAAATATCATACGGACTTGCTCATGCGATCAAATCATCAAAATAACATCTATAACTATGAATTTAGCATCAAAATCAAAAAAAATCTCATGAACTCTCAAGTTCAAATTTTAACAACTGAAGGTCCGATTCACGTCATTTCAAGTCCATTTCTTACCAAATTTTATAGGCTTAACTTAAATCATATATAAAACCTTTACCGAGATCCGAAATCAAAATATGGGCCCGATACCTTCAATTCAATTACATTCAAATCTTCCAAAAACTGTATAATTTTAGTTAAACAATTTTCTTTAAAAATTCATTTCTCGGGCTTGGGACCTCGGGATTCAATTCCGGGCATATGTCCAAGTCCCATATTTTCCTACGGACCCTACGGGACCGTCAAATCACGGATTTGTGTCTATTTACCCAAAATAATGATCTAAGTCAACCTAAATTCATTTTAGAAGCAAAATTCATTATTTTCACAGATTTTCACATAATGGTTTTCCAGATACACGTTCGGACTGTGCACGCAAATTGATGTAAGTCAAAAGGAAGGTTTTAAGACCTCAAAACACAGAATTTATTTCTAAAACAATTGATGACCTTTTGGGTCACTATAATTAGACCATTAATAATTAGTATCTTCAATAACTGTGATTTACGTTCTTCGCTAGTATAAACTTGTAACAATATTTGAAGACAAAAAAAATATAATATTGCAAATAAAAATAATTAATATCAAATCTAATGGTAGCTAACTTAAACAAATAATGGACTGAAAGAAAAAAGACAATAATACCAAATGGGATGAATTCAAAACAAAGATGTTTTCACAACTTGAAATTAAAGTAGAACCACGTATCATATCCAAAAGCTTAGAATTTGGAACCGGAATGCTCACTGATTTTTCATCAATATCTCTCAAAAAAACACAGCTAATTGAAGGTACTTCAACTCTCCATTTTGGCACTAATCTTTTGGCTGCACTAGATAAAGCAAAAGGCATTGGATTGAGAAATCACTTTGGAGCATGGTACAGTCCTTTTTAGAACACGTAGATCTAGCAAAAAGCTCATCATGGCGTAATACAAACTCAACGACAACTGCAAAAACCCTCAGCCTATCCTACCGTGAAGATTGTTTCACAGTCAGATAAATATTAATCAACTTTTTCCAACTCTCTATTAGAAAATATTGTTTATCTGGAATCAATATAGGCCCCTGACCCAGATTGTTGATCACCAAATTCTTCCCTTGCAGGGGTACCCAATTCCATGTATTTAGATGGATATCTCCGACAGTACAAAAAAAGCCCCCAAAGGCTGAACCTGTATTCAACCCGGCCTAGATTTTTCTTTCCTTGGTTCCTTGCTTGAATTGACAAGGCACAGTAACATAGGTTTCAATAACTATGTTGACTCTAAAGAGGATATCCAGCAGAAAATTTCTTTTGCAAACTATAAAATTCTCTTCTACATAGATTCCACCAACAAAAAGAACAAGTAAACAAATGACTCCTAACGCTAACCATGGCCCTTCTCCAGTTTCAACATATTGTAAGGGAGAAGGGGCTGGAGGATAGAAGGGCGACATCTCTCTATATAGTGAGATCCTAGAGTGAAGTTCTCCGGAGCTGAAAATATACATGTGTCAAAAATCATGTACTCGTCTCTGTTTGTATGTGTGCAGTATTTAGGTAGTCGTTACAACTGAAAGCACGTGAAGGAATATATTGTGATATGAGAGAGAATTTAACTCTAAAATTTGGTGGGTGATATACTGATACTAATTCTTTTATAAGATGGATTTACTTGTTCTTATTTTTTTCTCAAATATTACAAGTATATACTACCTAGGAACACAAATCTCAGTAATTGAAGATACTAATTACAAAGGCGTTTAAATAAAACTCGTGGCCTAAAGCCAAATTTTGATAAGTGGCCTTAATTTTTTTAGTTTTTGACTATAGTATAGTTATCTTGCAAAATATAGTATTAATATTACATTGATTTCTTTTTCTTTTTTTGGTCTGTTATGGAGTTATCTTATAAAATATAATATTTATACTCACATTTGCAAGAAAATTCAAGTTAATAAGACGTTAGCCATGTATTTACAATTTGTTACCTTGGATCTTATTGTGATAAATATTATTTATCAATATGAAGATGTGAGTATCTTAATTCAATATTCTAAAATATTTTTATTGTTAAAAATTAGATAGTTTTTCTTTCTTTCTTTTTTATAAGGATTTTGTATTTTTTTTTAATCTATAAATATCCTAAGCGAAAATAAGATCGTAAATCCACAATTAAAAATATTTTTGGGCCTCAAGTTAAAATTTAGGAGGCATAAAGCAAAAGGTTTACTAGCCTCCTTTGAGCCACGCCCGACTAATTATGAATGGTCACATGTCAAAATTAACCTAAAAGAGCATTGAAAGTAATGTAGGTGATTATAATAAAGCAGATTCTAATTCAGCGACTTAAAGGATGTGAGGAACCAACAGAGTGAGGAATAGGTGTATACTATCATATAATATGAGAAATATATTGTTTACCATAAAAATGGTAACAACAACTAAATTTATAAATGAGATTTTAAAATTACGTGATCTATTTTTGAGCGAGTTGTTAGAGCAATAGATGCTAAAAACATTAAGTGTAGTGATAAAATACGAGCTAAGATGAAGAGATAAACAAATCGAAGGGGCCTATTGCCCGAGCGCGGAGTGGATCGATAGAGGCCTCGGGGTTGAATCATGAGCCCAGATCGAGTTATCGGGGATAGTCGGGTGTTGATACGCAATTTTTCTCTGTATTTTTAAATTTGCAAAATACCTTTAAAAATAGCATGTATATGCATATATAAGTATGTCTCAAGGTCCTATTATTTTTTCGTAATTTTTTCAAATATTTTTAAATCAATTTACTGCCTATTTTATCAAGAAAACCCAATAAATGTCCCCAAAATTATTATTTTTTGGTGATTAATTTATTGGATTCTCATATTTATATTAAAATATAGCTAAGATATTTTTTTACATATTTTTACAAGTTTATTTGGTATTTTTAAGGATAAATTGCATAATTACAATATTAACCATTTTTAGGTTTAAATTCGTCTCATGTTTATAAAATGGGATCTTACATTTTTAAATTATTAATTATATATTATAAATCTTTTTAGTACTTTTAATTTGTTTTCAAAAATTTATTTACTATTTTGTATTAATTAAATGGGAAAAGGGCTATTTGAAATATAGCCAAATTGGCTTTCACTTGTAACCCAAAATTGAACCCCAATTTTCCAGCCAAATTTCAATTAAAACCCGACCCACACCCTCTTTACCCATGCCCAAACCCGAAACCCCACCTATCCTCTCATCCTAGCCGTTGATCCCTAAGATCAACGACCCCTATTTCCCCTTACCCTTTTTAACTAAATGACCCCCTAAACCCCTCTCATTCCTCACTCGACCGATTCTCTCTATATCTCTATCTCTAGTTCTCTCTAGAAATTTCTCCCTCCCCCCCTCCCCCTCCGCTCTGATGAGTTTCACTCGCCTTCTCCGGCCACCTCCTAGCCTGAATCCATAGTGGTCTAACCACCCACCAGCCTTCTATGGCTCCTCCATGCTTGGTTTCTGAAGTTTCATGGCCTGACCACGAAGAGCTGGGTCTAGACCTTTGTTGATTCAAGTTCTATGGCCATCTCCGGTCTTGCTCCAACAAGGCGTGTCTGTTCGAGCCTGGCCTAGACTCATCTTGTTTAGAGCCAAGCCTTTCTTACCGTTTGAGTTCCTCTAAAACCATAAAACTATTGAGGTTTTTTCTGATTTCTTTAGATCTGTTCTAGATCCATGTTTTCCCTAAACTTTCAAACGATTTCTTGACTTTCTTTCAAAACTATGATTTCAGAAAAAAACCTTTATTTTTCAATCTAAGGGTTTTAGATGCTTCTCTGATTTTCTTTTTTCTTGTGTGTTTCTTCTATGTTTCTTCTACTGTGTTCCCGTTAAGTTTCTACTACCATGTTCTTATCAGTTTCCTCTACTGTGTTTTTAAGTTTCTTCTACTGTGTTCTTAATAAGTTTCTTCTACTATGTTTCTCATTAGCTTCTTCTACTATGTTTATTTGAGTTCTTTTACTGTGTCTTGCATGTTGTTCTTTTACTATGCTTCTCATGAGTTTCTGCTACTGAAAGAGCATGTTAAAGGTCTCAGTTCCTTTCTGAGACCTCTGAACCTATTTCAATTAGTATCCTTTTTCCTTGATTGTTTGTCCTCTCATCTCTGCACGCGATTGATGGTAGAAAACCTAGAATTTGGGAGTTCTTCCGAGTTTTGAAACCATTGGCTATGTGATTTGCTTGAACTGGTTTTATTTCAAAAAACTCTAACTCCTTTAGACCTATTTCGAGTCTCTGAACTGAGTTTTGAAATCTTTGTTTCTTCATATGATTCTGACTTTTGCTAAACTTTATAAGACCTTTTACTAGGACCCTTTGTGTGCTATTCGACACTATGTCTTCTACATTGCTGACCTATGTGACTACCTACTGATTTTGCAATGGCATGACGCTTTCTTTGCACTAAATTCAGCCTAGCATGCTTGTGTTCTCTTTATATATGCTGAACTTCCCTCTAAATTGGTTTTCAATTTTGATTATTTTCAGACTTCCTTTGTATAAGCTTGATTGATTCCTTTCCTTGTTTGCTGATTTCCCTGTTACTTGATTGGAATCGAAAATCTTCCTTAGCTAGTAATTTTAAACCTCTAACCCCTTGATTTACTGTATACTGATTGATCCTTACTCTGTTTGTTTTAACCGTGTATTTCAAAATTCTTCCCAAAACCCCTATGTATTTACCCACAATTGCCTACTTTCCACAAGATGTTTATTTGATTTCTTTCCTTAAATAGTTTTACCATTTGAGTCTGAATTCTTTAATTAAAGGAAGACTTGTATTGATTGATTCTTAATTAATATCCAGTTCCTTAGCTGTTTTCTTACCTTATTTCTACCTGTTTTTCACACTATAAATGCACGACCCTTTCTTTGACACAAAACATCATCCATCACTCGTAGTCTCTCTGATCTTACACTCAAAAATATTTTTTCTTGTTGCTTGTACTGTGGCCTGTTTACAAGACCTACTGCCTACTTTTCTTTATTTGCTTCTTTGAAATTGGTATGTCCTGATGTAAGCTTTTGCACCACAACAATGTGTTTATTTACTGCTTTTGTATCTTGTCTGCTTACTGTTTCTGTATTGTTCAATACTTACTATAGAATACTGATTTCTTTTTGCCTATTCTATAATGAATCCCAAACGCCTGCCCTCTATGTGTTAAGCTATAGTTTGAGGCATGGCAATACTGCAAGTTATTGTCCACGAATCAAACTCGATCCTTGGGATCCTAGCCCCTAAATAGTGTATTCTAACAGGCTTATAGGTATGCTAGCATCCTCCATTGCTGGGCAAGCCGAACGCCTGCCCTTGCCTAAGTAATAGGCCCTTTACAATCTGCTTATTCCCCTGAACCCCTTATGTGTACTTATTTGTAACTGTTTCCCTCTCCTTTCCCTATTTTAGAATTTTGTTTCTGCACTTGCACTTTCTCTTAGTCTTTATGTTCTTCCCCTCTCTTGTGAGCCTTCCCTTGGGCCTTTTGAGGTCTCTCTGAACTTGGACACTTGAGGTCTGGCCCTTCCTCACTTCACTTGTCCTAATCTGATAATACATTTAGGTGTGAGCAGTGCCCGGAGTTCCTTTGAGGCTCTTAGGGAACTTTGACATATTTAAATGGGAGAAAGGCTTTGGATCATGATCTTTGAGTTGGTTTACTTCATATTTCAGATGTAAAGTCTGAACCAGGCTCTCCTTTGGTTGTACTTTTATTTATGTTTTCTGATGTATTTTTACTTTATTCCGGGCTATAATAATTTGTAATAAACTTTTGGGGATGACTAGTGAAAAGGGCGGGTAATTATGTATGCAGAGGATATATATCATGCCTATAGGTGATTCTGAATTCTGCAACTCTCATATAGAAATCATGCCTATAGGTCATTCTGAATTATGCACTCTCATATAGAAATCATGCCCATAGGTCATTCTGAATTCTACATTCACACATAGAACTCATGCCTATAGGTCATTCTGAATTTTGCATTCTCACATAAAAATCATGTCTATAGCAATTTAGAATTCTGCACATTCAAATAGAAAGCATGCCTATAGGGAATTCTGAATACTCATTTTTCATATATTAATCATGATCATAGGACTATTATATTCATATATATATCATGCTGATAGGTCTTAAAAAAATTCCGCCAGTTAGATACCATGTTATAGGTTAAAACCAGTCTTCTGCATTTTACCATGTCTACAAAAGGCTTAAAATCAACTACGCATAGAAAACATGTCTATAGGAACTCCTAATCGAATCTGAATCATTTCATTCACGTATAGAGCTAAAACCAGTAATAAGAGTGGTTATCAGTTGCAGAACATATAGCCATCATAAAAACTTGTCCTTCTTTTAATAATCTGACTACCCTTTTTACCAGTACGTATTCAATTTAGACCTTGTTATTCCATTGCTTTCTGAATTCAGTAGATACCATGCCTATAGGATCCTTGTCCTACGCTTAGGCAAGCCTTAGGGTAAGGTTATAAATAGAATCGGTTCTATTAACTACAACCAGTAGAAAATGCTAATTCGGGCTTCTTATCTGAATTATGTAATAAGTCAGTTTGCATCAAACTTTAAAGTTCTTTTATATTTAGTATTTAATCAGACCCTAAACTGTAACGACCCGATCGGTCGTTTTGAGTACTAGCACTCCATTCAGCAGTTGGGGGCCGTGAACATCTTCATTTCAGGTATTATGACTTGTACGCATGGTCTGAATTGAATTTCGAGAAGTCCATAGTTGATTTGGGAAGAGAATTCTCTTTTCGGAAGCTTAAAGTTGAAAGAATGAACTAGGAATGAATTTTTGAGTAAACGACCTTGGAATCAGGATCTGAAGGTTCCAGCAGGTTCGTATGATGATTTCGGACTTGGGCATATGCTCGGTGCGGGTTTTGGATAACCCGGGGGCATTTTGGCATCTATTGTGGAAGTTATCACTTAAGAAGGAATTTCATAAGTTTGGCTTGGGGTGGATTTCAGTGTTATCGATGTCCGTTTGGGATTCCGAGACAGTGAATAGCTCCGTACAGTGATTCTAGAGTTGGGGGCGCGATCGAAAGTGAATTCGAAGGTCCGTAGACCATTTTGAAACCATTTGGCTAAAGATAGAAAGTTGAAAGTTCTTGGAAAGTTGACCAGGGGGTTGACTTTTTGATATCGGGGTCGGAATCAAATTTCGAAAGTTGGAGTAGGTCCGTAATGTCAAATATGATTTGCGTGCAAAATTTGAGGTCAATCGGACGTGTTTTGACAGGTTTAAACATCGGAAATAGAAGTTGGAAAGTTCAAAGTTCATAAAGCTTGAATTGGGGTGTAATTCATAAATCTAGCATTGTTTGATATGATTTGAAGCCTAGAGCAAGTCCGTGATATGTTTTGGGATTGGTTGGTATGATTGGTTTGGGTTCCGGGGGCCCCGGGTGAATTCAGAGTGGTTAACGGATCAAAAATTGACTTTGAAGAAGTGCAGAAGCATCTGGTTGCTAGTATTTTCGCTTCTACGGTTGGGTGACCGCAGAAACGGAACCGCGGAAGCGAACGAGTGGCCGTAGAAGCGGTTTTGGACTAAGGCTTGGGGGACCGCAGAAGCGGGACCGCATCTGCGGAGGTGAGGTCGCAAAAGTGGAAAATGGGGCCAAGCCCAGGACCGCAAAAGCGGCCAAGAATACGCAAAATCGGAACCGCATAGGCGGTTATATTTTCGCATAAGCAGAAACCACTGAAGGTAGTAGCCTTCATTTATTCGGGCTCAATGTCATGTTTTGCTCATTTCTCACTTCATGGGGCGATTTTTGGAGAGCTTCAAGGAGGGTTTTCACCATCAATGTTA
>MU789134.1:24119-52010 GCA_026770625.1 Nicotiana glauca
GGGTAGTTAGGACCCATCAGCATGTTATACTTGAATTAATTATGAACCCATCGATGACCTGGATTGTTTAAATCACCCTTGATTAGTAAACGAATTTAAAAAGAGATTAAACATCATTTCCTAAATCGTTAAGCAGAGAATTGGTTTATTTGGATAATTATTCCCTGATAAGATTCTAATTGACTATCTCAGCATGTATCTTATGTGTACCTGCGTCGCACGGATAATTAGCGAGCAGGGTGATTGTTTATTTTATGTGGACCGCGTCGTATGGTTGATTCGCGAGAGGGGTAATAGATCACGTTAAATTAATAAATGAAATTCTAAAAGGACTTAAGCTTCGTTTTCTCAAACTATTACAGAGGATTGGCTTTTTTTCTTGGATAATTGCTCCATGTTGACTTCTTGACTGATTGTCTGTCTATGTGTGTTTATTTTGGAACGGGCCGAATGCCTCGGCAGATTAATAGATGCATCTATAGGCACGTCGTTGACCCTCGGCAAGTGCACATTTATTTCTGTTGGATCGGGGCGTCGCCTCGGTATGATTTTCGCATGCTTATATTGCTGCCTGGATTTATTTAAGCTGTTACATGCCTCACTATGGCTCGAGATCATATTGTTAATAATGAAAATAGACCTTGGAAATTTCCCATGAAGGAATTACGTGTTTACTTGTTTCCTCTATTTGGATAAAAACCATGTTAGAAAATAAATCCACTATTGATATGTATATTGAGAATAAATAACCGTTGGACCATTAGAGTGTGTCAAGGTTGACCATCTCGTCTCTACCCCTTCGGGATTAGGCGGGAAACTCACTGAGTACACGTTTATTACGTACTCATACTACACTTCTGTGCATTTTTGTTGCACAGGTATATATACACCTCTAGCATCTTATTGGGCATAGCAGCACGGATGACGCTGGGACTAAGTGAGCTGCATCATTTGAGGCGACCGTAGCTAGGGTAGTCCCTTCCATTGTACTGTATTTACTTTTTTGCCCACTGTATTCTGGGCGGATATTGTATTTTATTTCTCTCATCAGTAGTTGCTCATGTACTTGTGACACCGAGTTTCTGGGATGGTTTACAGCGGATTTGTACTAATTGTCATTATTTAAATTCGAATTCAAGTAGTGAACTTTTATTTATAAAAATGGAAGGAAAAACCTTAGATTTTCAAAAGTATAAAAAGAGGAATTAATTGATAATTTAGTTGGCTGGCCTGATAGAGGTGTCTGGTGCCACCACGACCCTTAGTGGATTTTGGGTCGTGACATAAATAATATATGTAATTCATGCTAATTATGTGCTTCTTTGTTTAAAGGAGGTATTGTAACGACCCGGCCCGCCGTCACATGATTTACCGCCCCACTTTCCCCTTATTGTGTTGCTTCATGTTTCTATATCAGTATTATAATCGATCGGGTGTAATTGAGTTGGCTCTGATTGAAAATAAGGCACATAGCCTCTTAGAAGGGAGTTTGTTTCAGAAAAGTCAATCGGAAGTTGATTATGTGGTTAGAGGGCTCGGATATGATTTCCGATGGTTCGGTTAGCTTCGAGGGATGATTTGTGACTTAGGAGAGCGATCGAAATTGAATTTGGAGGTCCGATGTAAAAATAGGCTTGAATTGGCGAAGTTGGAATTTTGGCGAAATCCGGTTGATAGGTGAGATTTTGATCCAGGAGTCGGAATTGTAGTAGCTTCATTAGGCGATTTTGGATATGTCTGCAAATTTTCAGGTCATTCGGATGTCGTTTGGTTGGGTATTTTGATCGAATGTGAGATTCGGAAGCTTTAGTTGAATTTAGGCTTGAATCCGTCGTGATTTGGTGATTGTTGTGTTAAGAGTCGTGTTTTTATGATTGGAACAAATTTGTATGATGTTTTGGAGTGGGTTGGTGTTTTTGGTTGAGGTCCCGGGGGCCTCGGGATGGTTTCAGATGATGAATCGGGAGTTTGGATGCTTGGAAATGCAGCAGATGTTAAGGCTTATGTTGTTTCCGCATCTGCGGTTGAAGAGCCGCTTAAGTGGTCCCGCAGATACTGTTGAGTGATTGCAAAAGCGGCCCTTTGAGGCCTGGGCATTTTCCGCAAAAGCGGTTGGCGACCGTAGAAGCGGTCCTGGGTTATTGTTGAGATCGCAGAAGCGGTCCTTTGATCGCAAAGGCGCCTACCGCAGAAGCGGTCCGTTGGAATTTATGTGAAACTGCAGAAGCGGTCAGGAATCCACAGAAGCGGTCCCACAGAAGTGGTAGCGGGACCGCAGAAGCGAAAATGTCAGAGGGTTTAATGAATCAGTGTATTCGAATTCCAGAAGTATAAAATCATTTTGGGGTGCGAACTAAGGCGATTTTTGGGCGATTTTGAAGAGGCTTCCAAGGAGAATCATCAGGTATGGATATTTGGACTTGGATTATGATATTATAGTGTAAAAACATGAATTAATCACTGAAAATTGAAGGAATCAAAGGGTAAAAATAGAGGTTTTTGCTTGAAGCCTAAGAAAGAGTAAAGTGATGATTTGAGGGGTCAGATGGACTCTGATTCTTGCGTATTTTATATATATGGACTCGTGGCGAGACGAGGATTCCGTAAATGTGAATTTCATAATTTTTCGAGAAGTGGGCCCAGGGCTCGGGTTTTGCCAACTTCGTGTTTTTGGGTGTTTTCGAGTTATTTCGATTGGGTTATGTTCCATTAGCCTATTTTGATGTATCCCTTATGGTTTTGATCATATTCTGCGATCGAGGAGGTAGATACGAGAGGGAAAGGCTTGGCGAGCTTGATTATCGGCCGGCTAGAGGTGAGTAATACTTGTGAATGATATTCTGAGGGTCTAGAACCCCGAATTTGCACATCTTAGTGCTGTGTTGAGGTGACTTGCACGCTGGATCTGAGTGTGGGGTAGAGCACCGTTGGGGATCGTGACTTGGTCCGTCCCGATTGTTGATATTTACCGCGTAATTGCAATGATTTGCTGCTATCATCATGACTTGGGCTTACTATCATACTTGGGGCCTATTGCCGATTGTTTAAACTCGTTGTGAATTATCATCACTATTTTCCCTCATTGTTGACATACTATTTGAACTCAGTCCGTGTGATTTACACTGTTATATGAACTCAGCTATACTTTTCTCAAACCTGGAGTTTTACCTGATATTTGAATTATCATTTGAGCTGAGTATCACTGTTTTACTGATGCCCGAGGGGCTTTTTGACTATTTTTGGACTGATTGGGGACGAGGGCCATATGTGAGGCCATATGTGAGGGCATGATGAGTGATATGAGGACGCTTTCAGGCCTCGAGTGTTATGTGAGGACGCTTTCAGGCCTCGAGTGTATTGAGAGCATGCTTTCAGGCCTTATTGATAGCGCTTGGGCTGAAGGAGCCCCTCCGGAGTCTGCACACCCATAGTGAGCGCGGGGTACCCCTTTGATATGAACAATGGTAACAATGACACTGTTGTATGTGTTTCAGTCAGGTAACGATGACTGACTAGTCAGGTAACAATGACTGACTAGTGGTAACAATGACACTGAAACACTTTGGTCAGGTAACAATGGCTGACCGGTCATGTAACAATGGCTGACCTTAATTGTGTATTCTTGTTCAATTGATTTCTTTAAGGAGAATGTTTTTGCCATAATTTCATGGATTCTACTGTCTATTTGGTTTACTGCATAAGATAGCATTATTTATGCCTTTTTGGGATTTTGTACTTTCAGTTGTTATTCACTTTTATTACCACTGAGTTAGAAGTACTCACTTTACTCCCTGCACCATGTGTGCAGATCCAGGTTCTTTTCATCAGGCGGAGTGAGTCTAGTTGATTTGTAGTTCCTCCCAGGAGTATTCGAGGTAGCTGCACGGCGTTCGCAGCCGAGGATTCTCCCTTCTATCCTTTCCTTTATTTTTGCATTTTCAATATCAGATAGACTTATAGTAGTTTGATATACTGTCTTTAGAGGCTCGTGGTCGTGACACCGGGTCCTAGTTGGGCTGTTTCGGTGTATTTGTCAGATTTTCGTATTATATCAATATTTCAACTTTTATTTGGATAAGTATTGCTTTTATTTGTTTGGTTAAATGGGAAAATTGCTATGAATGGTCGGGCTTGCCTAGTAGTGTGCTGGGCGCCATCACGACCGGGTTGGGGTTGTGACAAGTTGGTATCAGAGCCTAGGTTACTTGGTCTCAGGAATCATGAGCCGATTTAGTAGAGTCTCGTGGAACGATACGGGGACGCTTGTATTTCTCCACGAGAGGCTGCAAAACCTTTAGGAAAACTTCAAATTCTTGAAATTCTTGTCGTGCGACTTTGTTGTTCCGAGAACTAAACTTATGTATTCTATTCTCTCGCAGATGGCGAGAACTCGTGCTACCGGATGTGGTGGCGACCACAATTTCCACCTGCTAGAGGCCGTGGATGCGGCCGTGGTCGTGGTCAGGATAGAGCAACTGGGGCAGTGCCCGTTGACCCACCAGTTGCCCCCATTCAGGATCAGCCTCCAGTTGCAGTGGTTCCAGCTGCACCTGCTCAGGCACCAGATGTGCCTATTGTGATTTCGGGTCTTCAGGAGGCCCTAGCTAAAATTTTGTCAGTTTGCACTGGCCTGGCTCAGGCAGTCTCGGTCACTTCTGCCGGTGCCAGATCCAAGACCGGGGCTGGTCATCAGACCCCCGCAACTCGCACTCCTGAGCAGGTAGTGCAGGGCCTACAGACGCCAGAGGCCCCACCAGCCCAGCCAGTTTCTCTAGTCCAGCCCGTGGCCCCAGTTCAGCCGGTGGTTCCGGTTCAGATTGACAGGATCCCAGTGATGCCTAACGACGAGCAGCGTCGTCTTGAGAGGTTCAGCAGGCTTTCACCTCCGTTATTCAGTGGTATTCCAGGCGAGGATGCCCAGTGTTTTCTCGACAAGTGTCGACGTATGCTCCAGACAGCAGGGATTCTAGAGTCTAGCGGAGTATCATTTACCACTTTTCAGTTCCAGGGAGCAGACTTCACTTGGTGGGAGGCATATGAGCATCATAGACCGACAGGTGCAGCACCATTGTTGTGGTAGGAGTTCTCCACTATTTTTCTGGAGAAGTGGGTACCACGATCGCAGCGGGAGGATCTGCATAGGCACTTTGAGTGGCTTCGTCAGGGGGATATGTCTGTGACGGAGTATGAGGTGAGGTTCTCAAAGTTAGCTCGATATGCCCCAGGGATGGTTCCTACTGATCAGGAGAGGATCAGGCGATTTGTGGACGGACTTATTTATCCTATTCATATTCTGATGACTCGAGAGAGAGTCCTGAGTCATTCCTCCGAGGATGTAGTGGACATTGCTCGCGACATTGAGACAGATCATCGTCGGGAGCGCGAGGAGAAAGAGGTTAAGAGGCCTCAAGGGTCAGGTAGCTTCAGTGGTGCTCAGACTAGAGGCTAGGGTCAGCAGAGCAGAGGTCGATCTTTCAAGCCTCCACAGCCAGCTCATTCAAAGTACCGTGGTTCATCTTCGGGTCGAGGTTATCAGGGCTCTCAGCAGAGCCATCCATCTCTTAGTGCACTTCTAGTGCAGAGTTCGTCTCGTGCCCCGTTTGTTCAGGGTTCCTCCAGATCGAGTGCGTCAGCCAGTCATTCTGATACGCAGGGTTCCCTTCAGTCCCATTCCCCAGCACCAGGGAGTTGTTATGATTGCGGGGAGTTTGGGCATTTGTGGAGGCAGTGTCCTCGGCGCCGCAGCAGTCAGTCACAGCAGAGGGGTCAACCCTCATCTTCTGGTCCATCTTCTTCAACGCCCGCCCCGCCAGCTAGGGGTGAGGGTCAGGCATCTAGGGGTCGCCCTCAAGGGGGAGGCCGATCAGGTGGTCAGGCTCGTTTCTATGCTCTTCAGGGTCGTTCAGATACTGTTGTTTTAGATGTTGTTATTACATGTATTATTTCAGTCTGTCACCGAGATGCCTTAGTCTTGTTTGATCTGGGTTCCACTTACTCCTATGAATCTTCATACTTTGCTCATCATTTGGGTACGACCCGAGGGTGTCTTGCGTTGCCTGTGCATGCATCTACCCTGGTGGGCGATACTATTATTATAGACCATGTGTATCGGTCCTATCTTGTTACTATTGGGGGGTCTGGAGACTCGAGTTGATTTACTGCTATTGAGTATGGTTGATTTCAATGTTATTCTGGGCATGGATTGGCTATCTCCATCTCATGCTATTCTGGACTGTCACGCCAAGACAGTCACATTGGCTATGCCGGGTATCCCGAGGATCGAGTGGCACGGTATTACTGATTATGTACCCAGTAGGGTAATTTCTTTCTTAAAGGCCCAGCGGATGGTTGGGAAGGGATATTTATCATATTTGGCATTTGTGAGAGATGTTAGAGCTGAGACTCCCAGTCTTGATTTTGTTCCCGTTGTGAGGGATTTTTCGGATGTGTTTCCATCGGACCTGCCGGGCATACCGTCGGATAGGGATATTGACTTTGGTATTGATTTGGTGCCGGGCACTCAGCCCATCTCTATTCCTCTTTATCGTATGGCGCTAGCTGAGTTGAAGGAGTTGAAGGAGCAGCTTCAGGAACTCCTAGATAAGGGGTTTATTCGTCCTAGTGTGTCACCGTAGGGTGCACCGGTCTTATTTATGAAGAAGAAAGATGGCTCAATGAGGATGTGTATTGATTACAGGCAGTTAAACAAGGTAACAGTGAAGAATAAGTATCCTCTACCACGCATTGATGATTTATTTGATCAGCTCCAAGGAGCGAGAGTGTTTTCGAAGATTGATCTTCGTTCAGGCTATCACCAGCTGAAGATTAGAGATTCTGGTATTATGAAGATAACCTTCAGGACGAGATATAGGCATTACGAGTTTCTAGTTATGTTTTTTGGGCTGATTAATGCCCCAGCCGCGTTCATGCACTTGATGAACAGTGTGTTCTGGCCGTATCTGGATTCCTTTGTGATTGTGTTTATTGATGACATCCTGGTGTACTCTCGTAGCCAGGAGGAGCATGCTCAGCATTTGAGAGTAGTATTGCAGCGGTTGAGGGAGGAGAAGCTTTATGCAAAGTTCTCCAAGTGTGAGTTCTGGCTTGAGTCTGTGGCTTTTCTGGGACACGTGGTGTCCAGTGATGGTATACAGGTGGATCCGAAGAAGATAGAGGTAGTGCAGTGTTGGCCCAGACCGACCTCAGCCACTGAGATCCGTAATTTCCTTGGGTTGGCAGGATATTATCGCCGGTTTGTTCAGGGATTTTCTTCTATTGCATCACCCTTGACCAAGTTGACTCAGAAGGATGCTCCATTTGTGTGGTCCGAGGAATGTGAGGAGAGCTTCCAAAAGCTCAAGATAGCATTGACCACGGCTCTAGTTTTGATATTACCAGCAACTTCAGGTTCTTATACCGTGTATTGTGATGCCTCGAGAGTTGGCATAGGATGTGTGCTGATGCAGGAGGGTAGAGTTATTGCATATGCTTCTCGTCAGTTGAAGCCCCATGAGAAGAACTACCCTATGCACGATTTGGAGTTAGAAGCTATAGTTCATGCTCTGAAGATTTGGAGGCACTACTTATATGGTGTTTCTTGTGAGGTGTATACAGACCATCGCAGTCTTCAGCATCTGTTCAAATAGAAAGATCTTAATTTGAGACAATGGAGGTGGCTTGAGTTGATTAAAGATCATGATATCACCATATTGTATCATCTGGGGAAGGCCAATGTAGTGGCCAATGCTTTGAGCCGAAAGGCGGTTAGTATGGGCAGCCTGGCGTATATTCCAGTTGGGGAGAGACCCTTTGCAGTTGATGTTCAGGCGTTGGCCAATCGGTTAGTGAGATTGGACATTTCAGAGCCCAGCAGGATGTTGGCTTGCGTCGTGTCTTGGTCTTCCTTATATGATCACATTCGTGAGCGCCAGTATGATGATCCACACTTGCTTGTCCTTAAGGACAGAGTTCAGCATGATGATGCCAGGGATATTACTATTGATAGTGATGGTGTGTTGATGATGCAGGGCCGGATTTGCATGCCCAATGTAGATGGACTTCGAGAGTTGATACTAGAGGAGGATTACATCTCGCGGTACTCCATCCATACGAGTGTCGTGAAGATGTATCAGGACTTGAGACAGCATTACTGGTGGAGGAGGATGAAGAAGGATATTGTGAGTTATGTCAACTGTCAGCAGGTTAAGTACGAGCATCAGAGACCGGGCGATGTTCTTCAGCGTATGGTTATTCCTGAGAGGAAATGGGAGTGGATTACTATGGATTTCGTGAGTGGTCTCCCTCGGACTTCGAGGAAGTTTGATTCAGTTTGTGTGATTGTTGATCGGCTGACCAAATCCGCACACTTCATTCCAGTATGTACTACTTATTCATCGGAGCGGTTGGCAGGGATCTTTATACGGGAGATTATCAAGTTATATGGGGTTCCAGTGTCAATTATCTCTGATAGAAGTACTCAGTTCTGGAGAGCATTTCAGTGGGAGCTGGGTACGCAGGTAGAGTTGAGCACAACATTCCACCCTCAGATGGACGGACAGTCTGAGTGCACTATTCAGATTTTGGAGGATATGTTGCGTACATGTGTTATTGATTTTGGAGGTTCATGGGATGAGTTTTTGCCGCTTGCAGAGTTTTCCTACAACAACAGTTATCAGTCGAGTATTCAGATAGCCCTGTATGAGGCGTTATATGGTAGGTGGTGTAGATCTCCTGTTGGATGGTTCGAGCCTGGCGAGGCTAGATTGTTAGGTAATGAGATAGTTCAGGATGCTTTAGAGAGGGTGAAGTTGATCCAGGAGAGGCTTCGCACAGCACAGTCACGCCAGAAGAGTTATGCGGACCGGAAGGTTCGTGATGTGTCTTACATGGTTGGCGAGAAGGTCTTGCTGAAGGTTTCGCCCATGAAGGGTGTTATTCCATTTGGGAAGAAAGGAAAGTTGAGTCCTAGGTTCATTGGCCCAT
This sequence comes from Nicotiana glauca, assembly GCA_026770625.1. Lineage (NCBI taxonomy): Eukaryota > Viridiplantae > Streptophyta > Magnoliopsida > Solanales > Solanaceae > Nicotiana > Nicotiana glauca. Next base: position 33,102 of record MU789134.1, read on the forward strand.
TTGAGATACTCAGGAGGATTGGAGATGTGGCATATGAGTTAGCCTTGCCACCCAGTTTGTCTAGTGTACATCCGGTATTCCATGTGTCTATGCTTTGGAAGTATGTTGGGGACCCGTCCCATGTATTAGACTTCAGTACAGTGCAGCTGGATGATGATTTAACTTACGATGTAAAGCCGGTGGCTATTTTGGGTCGACAGGTTCGGAAGTTAAGGTCCAAGGATATTGCTTCAGTAAAGGTGCAGTGGAGAGGTCGGCCCGCAGAGGAGGCCACTTGGGAGATCGAGCAGGAGATGCGGAGCAGATACCCTCACGTGTTGGAGACTTCAGGTATGTTTCTTGACCCACTCGAGGACAAGCGTTTGTTCTAGTTGGGGAGGATGTGACGACCCGGCCAGTCGTCACGTGAGTTACTGCCCCGTTTTCCCCTTATTGTGTTGCTTCATGTTTCTATATCAGTATTAGAGTCGATCGGGTGTAATTGAGTTGGCTCTGGTTGAAAATAAGGCACATAGCCTCTTAGAAGGGAGTTTATTTCAGAAAAGTCAACCGAAAGTTGACTATGTGGTTAGAGGGCTCGGATGTTATTTCCGGTGGTTCGGTTAGCTTCGGGGGATGATTTGTGACTTAGGAGAGCGATTGGAATTGAATTTGGAGGTCCGGTGTAGAAATAGGCTTGAATTGGCGAAGTTGGAATTTTGGCGAAATCCGGTTGATAGGTGAGATTTTGATCCGGGAGTCAGAATGGAATTCTGAGAGTTGCAATAGCTTTGTTAGGCAATTATGAATATGTATGCAAATTTTCAGGTCATTCGGATGTCGTTTGGTTGGGTTTTTTGATCGAATGTGAGATTCGGAAGCTTTAGTTGAATTTAGGCTTGAATCCGTCGTGATTTGGTGATTTCTGTGTTAAGAGTCGTGTTTTAATGATTGGAACAAGTTCGTATGATGTTTTGGAGTGGGTTGGTATTTTTGGTTGGGGTCCCGGGGGCCTCGGGATGGTTTCGGATGATGAATCGGGAGTTTGGATGCTTGTAAATGCAGTAGATGTTAAGGCTTATGTTGTTTTCGTATCAGCGGTTGACGAGCCGCTTAAGCGGTCCCGCAGATGCGGTTGAGTGATCGCAAAATCGGCCCTTTTAGGCTTGGGCATTTTCCGCAAAAGCAGACTATTTTCCGCAAAAGCGGTTGGCGACCGTAGAAGCGGTCCTGGGTTATTGTTGAGACCGCAGAAGCGGTCCTTTGATCGCAAAGGCGGCTACCTCAGAAGCGGTATAAGACCGCAGAAGCGGTATAAGACCGCAGAAGCGGTCCGTTGGAATTTATGTGAAACCGCAAAAGCGGTCAGGAATCCGCAGAAGCGGTAGCGGGACCGCAGTAGCGAAAATGTCAGAGGGTTTAATGAAGTCAGTGTATTCGAATTCCAGAAGTGTAAAATCATTTTGGGGTGCGAACTAAGGCGATTTTTGGGCGATTTTGAAGAGGCTTCGAAGGAGAATCATCATGTATGGATATTTGGACTTGGATTATGATATTATAGTGTAAAAACATGAATTAATCACTGAAAATTGAAGGAATCAAAGGGTAAAAATGGAGGTTTTTGCTTGAAGCCTAAGAAAGAGTAAAGTGATGATTTGAGGGGACAAATGGACTCTTATTCTTACGTATTTTATATGTATGGACTCTTGGCGAGATGAGGATTCCGGAAATGTGAATTTCATAATTTTTTGAGAAGTGGGCCCGGGGCTCGAGTTTTGCCAACTTCGTGTTTTTGGGTGGGGTTATGTTCCATTAGCCTATTTTGATGTATCCCTTATGGTTTTGATCATATTTTGCGCTCGAGGAGGTAGACACGAGAGGGAAAGGCTTGGCGAGCTAGATTATCGGCCGGCTAGAGGTGAGTAATACTTGTGAATGATATTCTGAGGGTCTACAACCCCGAATTTGCACATCTTAGTGCTGTGTTGAGGTGACTTGCACGCTGGACCTGAGCGTGGGGTAGAGCACCGTTGGGGATCGTGACTTGGTCCGTCCCGGTTGTTGATATTTACCGCGTAATTGCAATGATTTGCTGTTATCATCATGACTTGGGCTTACTGTCATACTTGGGGCTTATTGCCGATTGTTTAAACTCGTTGTGAATTATCATCACTGTTTTCCCTCACTATTGACATACTATTTGAACTCAGTCCGTGTGATTTACACTGTTATATGAACTCAGCTATATTTTTCTCAAACCTGGAGTTTTAACTGATATTTGAACTATCATTTGAGCTGAGTATCACTGTTTTACTGATGCCCGAGGGGCTTTTTGACTATTTTTGGACTGATTGGGGTCGAGGTCTATATGTGAGGGCATGATGAGTGATGTGAGGAGGCTTTCGGCCTCGAGTGTTATGTGAGGAGGCTTTCAGGCCTCGAGTGTATTGAGAGCAAGCTTTCACGCCTTGTGTTGATATTATTCAGGCTTTTAGGCCTTATTGATAGCGCTTGGGCTGAAGGAGCCCATCCGGAGTCTGCACACCCACAGTGAGCACGGGGTACCCCTTTTATATGAACAGTGGTAACAATGACACTGTTGTATGTGTTTCGGTCAGGTGTCAGGTAACAATGACTGACTAGTGGTAACAATGACACTGAAATACTTTGGTCAGGTAATAATGGCTGACCGGTCAGGTAACAATGGCTGACCTTAATTGTGTATTCTTGTTCAATTGATTTCTTTAAAGAGAATGTTTTTGCCATAATTTCATGGATTCTACTGTCTATTTGGTTTACTGCTTAAGATAGCATTATTTGTGCCTTTTTGGATTTTGTGTTTTTAGTTGTTATTCAATTTTATTACCACTGAGTTGGAAGTACTCACTTTACTCCCTGCACCATGTGTGCAGATCCAGGTTCTTTTCATCAGGTGGAGTGAGTCTAGTTGATTTGGAGTTCCTCCCGAGAGTATTCGAGGTAGTTGCACGGCGTTCGCAGCCGAGGATTCTCCCTTCTATCCTTTCCTTTATTTTCGCTTTTTTAGTATCAGACAGACTTATAGTAGTATGATATACTATCTTTAGAGACTCGTGGTCGTGACACCGGGTCCTAGTTGGGCTGTTTCGGTGTATTTGCCAGATTTTCGTATTATATCAGTATTTCAAACTTTTACTTAGATAAGTATTGCTTTTATTTGTTTGGTTAAATGGGAAAATTGCTATGAATGGTCGGGCTTGCCTAGTAGTGTGCTGGGCGCCATCACAGCCGGGTTGGGGTCGTGACAGGTATATCTGAGCCTTTTTTCTTGTTATGTACTTTCCCCCAACTTGCTATACATATTTTGTGTGTCACCTTAGAATTTTGCCTTTGAAACAACAAATAAGCCTAATATCCCTCCCCTTTAGGATCTGTTGTCCTAAATGCCTCCGGAACTGATAGGATTGGGGCAGGTAATAGCATGCAATAAGTAAATGATATTAATCCACGCTTTAATACCTTAACGGGGTAAAAAGGGTAGATATGGATATGATGACCACGCAATAACGTCTCGTGTAGCCCATCACTGAGGAGTGATTACCGGATGTTGTGTGGGTGATCCATATTATTAATAAACTTAGGACTCCCCCCCCCCCCCCCCCCCCCCCTTTTTTTTTTTTTTTTTTTTTTNAATCAGCTTCCTTTAGTTGTTTCCAACTTTGTTTATTTGTAAATATTATGTGAAAAATCCCCTCTTATTTGAAGTTTTATTTGCCTATATATTATTTGCACCTAAATTCATAACAATAATCTAGCTGGGAACCAAACTAATGGATCATGAGGGGTGCTTAACACCTTCCCCTTGGGATAATTTCAAGCTCTTACCCAATCTCTGGTTACTCAAATCAAACCCACTTGGTGTCCTAATGCACATTAATCATTAGGTGGAGACTCTTCAATTCAAACCCAAATTCTCAAAAAGTAATGAGTTGTCCTCCCAATTGTCATAAACCCGATTTCGCGAGAAACAATATGCACGACATCGGTGAAGGGATAACAAGTAGAAATACAATTAAGCAAGGATCATTAACCAATGTATAGCTAGACAACAAAGAACAAGTAAGAAAATAATAAATGCGAGATGGCCTCAGGACAATGAGAACAAATGACTTAGACCAAAAGGGAGAGAAAGAGAGAGAGAGAGAGAGAGAGAGAGAGAGAGAGAGAGAGAGAGAGAGAGAGATTATTGCTTTTTTGGAGAAATAGAGCAACATAAATCCATTACAAAGTGGTATGGGTTCCCCTTATATAGGCGGGGGAACATGACATGGTACAAAATGCAATAAATGTAAAGACACAGGGATGGGACGGCTAGGCATGGCATGGTGCCAGAGCCTATTGGCACTAACTGCTCACCTTGGGAGTCCTCCATCTTCGTAATTTTTGCTGGGTCGCGACAGACCCCTTAACCTTGGGGCCACTGCAGGATCGCGGAAAATAAGAGGGCAAGTGAGCCCCCATCGGGAGTCAATGCCAATTTTTATGGCCGATGCCATCCGTTCTGGGAGGTCGGCCCCCCAAGGGGGTAGTTCCCGACGCCAACCCAGCACGCATTCCGGAGAGTGGCTCATCGGCTGCCATTGGAGAAGCGGGTGATGGTGCCGAGAGGGTGGACCCTGAGGCCGCCCATACGGATACAGATACATTAACGAGAGGTCCGGCCCGTATGGGGATGATGGTGGGTAGATCCAACCACCGAATTCTGATCCCAGGAGGGTAGAACCTATTGCAACACAGCAAGCAGGCCACAACGGGGAACAATCCCAGAGGGTTGCCGGCGCGGCCTTGTAGGTATTTTTCGATTTTCTTCATGTATCGTAAAGTAAACTTTGATGCATACTGACTTGCCTTTCTTCGTTTTCCTCTTCTTTAGACTCTCATCTTGGAGGTAGAGAGGGGGCGGCAAGCACAAAGGAAGGCAGCCACCTTTAACAAGGTGGTAAAGAAATATCGGCGATGTCGTGCCAAGCATCAGGCACTGGCGGACCTACTCAAGCAGGACCCGGAATTTTGGGTTTTCAATGAGGGCTTGGAGCAGTCGGAGGCCCAGCTGAAGCGAAGGGTGATCGAGCTGGAGCAAGTTGATGAGCAGCTGGTGGCCGCTTTGGCTCGAAATATTGAGCTGGAGACTCTTCTCCAGTCGAAGGAAGAGGAACTGGAGGTCGGTTGTGGGATAACGACGGAAGCTACTGATTTGCGAGCCAAGGTCACTGCCTTGACCATCGAGCTTAATGCCCAGGCGGCTGAGATTGAGGCCCTTAAGCAGACTGTTGCGTCAAGGTCCGACGACGATGCGCATGGTGAGGCGCGGGAGATGTGGGTGTATGCCGAGGCCAAGCTAGTCGTGTTTGAGGAATTCTTAGCTGTGGGTCGAGCTACTGAGGCGGAGGGTCAGGATCAGCGGCATATAGCTCAGGTCGCACGCGAAGCCTACGGGTATAGTTCCGACTCCCCAGACCGGGCGGGCTATAATTCCGAAGATGTTAACCATCTAGGTTCCCGGTCCTTGATCTCTGTAACTTATCGGGCCAGGGGCGGCAATGGATGAGATGGCGAAGCCCTTTAGGATTTGTATTCATTTTGTTTTGCTGTATTTGGAGATGTAAATGGGTCCTTTTGTACATGTATTTTTGTACGATAATGGAAGTTATACTTTTGCTGTTACTCTTTTCCTCTTGTATCCTTTATTTTCGGTATCTCATCTCCACAGAGCGAATGCTCGCTTGTTTGTAAGATTCTTAGTGTGCTTCTCGAACGTTGCTTGTGTTATCCGCCGATAGGAGGCGGCTTCGATACTACCTAGTGGCGGCTTTAGTTAATAATGGCGTTGCTTCATCTGCTATTTACGTGCACCGCAGTCGAACAGGGTTGCCGACCATTGGCGACGGCGGCTTTAACCGTAATATTGTCGATGGCCTTATCCATGTGTGTAACTTTGACTGTCGTCGAGTTACTTGTTTATCGTAGTCGAACTGGGTCGACTTACTGACGACGATGGCTTTAGCCTTTTACATGTTGGGGACGGCCTTGGCCGTATACATAACCTCGACTGTCATCGAGTTACTTCATTTGTCGTAGTCGAGCTGGGTCGACTTATTGACGACGGTGGCCTTAGCCATTTACATGTTGGGGATGGCCTTGGCCGTATACGTAACTTCGACTGTCGTCGAGTTACTTCGTTTATCGTAGTCGAGCTGGGTCGACTTATTGACGATGATGGCCTTAGCCATTTGCGCGTTGGAGATGGCCTTAGCCATATACGTGACCTCGACTGTCATCGAGTTATTTTGTTTGTCGTAGTCAAGCTGGGTCGACTTATTGACGACGGTGGCCTTAGCCATATCCATTTATGCATTGGAGCTGGCCTTGGCCATATTCGTGACCTCGACTGTCGCCAAGTTACTTTGTTTGTCGTAGTCGAGCTGGGTCGACTTATTGACGACAATAGCCTTATCCATTTGCGCGTTGGAGATGGCCTTGGCCATATACGTGACCTCGACTGTCATCGAGTTACTTCATTTGTTGTAGTCGAGCTGGGTCGACTTATTGACGACGGTGGCCTTAGCCATTTGCGCGTTGGAGATGGCCTTGGCCATATACGTGACCTCGACTGTCGTCATGTTACTTCGTTTGTCGTAGTCGAGCTGGGTTGACTTATTGACGATGGTGTCCTTAACCATTTGCACATTGGAGATGGCCTTAGCCGTTCATACATTGGAGATGGCCTTAGCCGTTCATACATTAGAGATGGCCTTTGCCGTTCATACATTGGAGATGGCCTTAGCCGTTCATACATTGGAGATGGCCTTATCCGTTCATACATTGGAGATCATGCTAGTCCATTCCCTTTGTCATGTCAGGCAGGAGAGCGTACGGAGTGGTTGGTATGATAAACTCGTTCTGCAAATATCTCCAGGTGTCCGCTCTGCCGCCTTATTAAAAGCCTTCCCGAGAAAACCCAATTGGGACAAAACTCGGGTAAGGGAAAAAGAGTGCGACTCGGGAGTCACCTTTTAGAAATGGAAATACTTGAGGTGGGTGACGTTCCAGTTATTCTAGAGAGTTCTTCCTTCCATTGTTTCTAATTGGAATGCTCCTTTACCTGCTGCTGCTGTAATTTTGTAGGGTCTGTCCCAATTGGTGCCCAATTTTCCTTTGCTTGGGGTCTTTCGATGCCAATGTTTTGGCTTTGAGGACGTAATCTCCCACTTTGAGTGGTCTTACTTTGGCTCTTTTGTTGTAGTACCTTTCGACCTATTGTTTCTGGGCCACCATTCTTATGTGGGCCATTTCTCTTCTTTCCTCGGCCTCGTCGAGGTCTTGAAGCCTATTTGCGTCATTTTCTATTCCGCTGGTATGTGAATATCTCAAGCTTGGTTCGCTGACTTAGATGGTATAACTGCGTCGGTTCCATAGACAAGTGAATATGGTATTTCTCCTGTACAGGATTTTGGTGTGGTCCAGTGCGCCCAAAATACTTCCGGTAATAGTTCGGGCCATAGCCCTTTGGCTTCTTCGAGTTTCTTTTTCAGTATTGTTTTATTGGAAGACTCTTCTTGGCCGTTGGCGGCAGGGTGATATGGCGTGGAGAGTATTCGCTTAATGTGCCACTTGTCTATGAATTCTATCGTCTTTTGACTGACGAATTGTCGTCTATTGTCGTAGCTGATTTCTTTGGGGATGTCGAAACGGCAGATGATATTCTTCCATATAAAAGCAATGACTTCATGTTCGCATATTTGAGCGTACGCACCTACTTCCACCCACTTGGAGAAGTAGTCAGTTAAAACTAATAGAAATCGTACCTTTCCTCGTACCACTGGAAGGGGACCGACTATATCCATTCCCCATTTGATGGAAGGCCATGGGGAAGTGAATGAGTGGAGAGGCTCTCCCGGTTGGTGTATTATGGGGGCGTATTTTTTACATTGTTCACATCGGCAAACGTATTTCGCTGCCTCTTTCTTCATGGTGGGCCAAAAATAACTGGCTCGTATTATGCAGAATACGAGGGCGCGGTTGCCTGTATGGGAACCGCAGTGACCCTCGTGTACCTCTTCGAGTACTGGTCTCATTTGGTGCGGCCCTAGTCACTTGGATAGGGTCCGCCAAACATCCTTTTATAGAGCTCGTGATTTATCAGGCAATACCTAGCGGCCTGTACACGGAGCTTCTTTTTTGTTGAGTGGGAGTGTGTCATCCTGCAGATAGGATACAAACTGGTTGCGCCAGTCCCAAGACAAATTTAAAGAAAGTACCTCAGTGTGATCAATGGTTTAATAGAGGAGGGTGACAACGAATTCTCTGTCGAAGTTTTTAGTGGCTACGGCCAATTTTGCCAGGTCGTCTGCTTCGACGTTCCGTGCCCTTGCAATTTGTTTGAAGCGGCATTCGTCGAACTCGGTCATTAATCTGTGGATCTCTGACTAATATTTTTGCAATCTCTACTCCTTGATTTGGTAAGTCCCAGTAACCTGGTTCACTACGAGTTGGGAGTCGCAGTGGAGGACGAGTCGTCGAGCCTTGTATTTGATGGCTAGTTTTATACCTGCAATAACGGCCTCGTACTCGGCCTCGTTGTTAGTCATTTCGGGGCATCGCATAGACTGGCAAATTATTTCGCCCGTAGGGACCTCAAGAACGAGTACCAGTCATGATCCCGAGGCATTAGCGGCGTCGTCAGTGTACAGAGTCTATAAGTCGGTGTTGGAAGGGGTACGACGTGCCTCCAATTCCGCCTATGGCAGTAATTCAGCGCTGAAATCGGCTATAAAGTCAGCAAGTACTTGCGACTTAATAGCGGTTCTCAGGTGATACGAGATGTCGTGCTCGCTGATCTATAGCCCATCTGGCGAGTCTACCCGATAATACCGGCTTATGTAGTACGCTCCTCAATGGGAAGGTCGTTACTACTTTTACGGGGTGGCATTGAAAATAGGGTCGGAGCTTTCGCGAAGCTATGATCAATGCCAGGGCTAATTTTTCAAGGTGTGGATACTGTGTTTCGGCGTCCACTAGGGTTTTGCTAATATATTAAATAGGGGATTGCATACCTTTATTTTCATGGACCAAGACTGCGCTGACGGCGACCTCCGAGACGGCCAGATATACCAGCAGGGGCTCGCTCGGGCTTGCTTTGGCCAGTAGTGGCGGCGAAGATAGATACGCTTTCAATTTTCTCAAGGCTTCGACGCATTCTTCGTTCCATTGTAATCCGTTGTCTTTTCTCAACACATTGAAAAATTTATGGCACCTGTCGGAGGACCATGAGATGAATCTGGATAGGGTGGCTATTCGCCCCGTCGGCTTTTGTACCTTTTTTTGCTGTTCAGAATCTCAGGTATTGCATTTATCACCTTAATTTGTTCCGGGTTGACCTCGATGCCTCGTTGGGACACGAGAAACCCTAAGAATTTTCTCGAGGCTACGCAGAAGGCACATTTCTCAGGGTTCAGCTTCATCTCGTACCGTCTTATTATTTCGAAGGCCTCTTTCAGGTGGTTGATGCGGTCTTCTTTCTTTTCCGATTTTACCAGCATATCGTCGATATAGACCTCCATGGTCTTACCGAGCTGTTCTTTGAACATTCTAGTGACCAGTCTCTGGTACGTAGCCCCAGTATTTTTTAGCCCAAAGGGCATTACCTTGTAGCAGTATATCTCTTGGTGGGTGATGAAAGTTGTTTTCTCCTGGTCCTCCTTAGCCATCATGATTTGATTGTAGCCGGAGTAGGCGTCTAAGAAGCTCAGCAATTCATGTCCCGTTGTGGCGTCGATCAACTGGTCGATATGAGGTAGTGGGAATAAATCTTTCGGACATGGCTTATTCAGATCAGTGAAATCCACACACATTCTCCACCTCCCGTTTTTCTTTGTGACCATGACGATATTGGCGACCCACTGGGGTACTTCGATTCTTTGATGGAACCGTTGGCCAGTAATTTGCCTACCTCCTCACTAACCGCCTCATTGATGGCAGCGTTGAATTTCCTTCTTATCTGTCGCACGGGCGGATGTAATGGATCGACGTTCAGCTTGTGGGTGGCGATGTCTCTCGGGATTCCTGACATATCTGAGTGGGAAAAAGCAAATAAATCTGCATGGTTAGTTAGGAATTCACGGTACTTACTTGGGTTGGTGAGGTCGTGCCCGATGTAGGCTTTCTTCGTGAGGTCGGCATCGTCCAACTGGACCAGGTCGAGATCTTTGACCGTTGCTTTACAGGCTTCCACTGCGTCGGGGTCTTTGATGGCGTCCGTTGTCGGGTTGACTTTAGTCCCTGACACGACTGATTGATATGCTTCTGCATATACCCCTTTTAGTTGTTTGGTGTGGGTGCAGTCTTGAGCTATTTTATAGCATTCCTGTGCGGTGCGCGTCTCACCTCAAATACTGAATACCCCCCACGGGGTAGGGAATTTGATCACTTGGTAAAAACTTGAAGGGACCGCTCGCATGGCATGTATCCATGGGTGTCCTATGATGACGTTATAGTCCATTTCCTGGTGCATTACGTGGAAGGTGGTTTCCAGCGTAACCCCTCCTGCTAAAACGAGTAGTAGTATTTCTCTGGATGTCCATTCCACAGCATTGCTAAAACCAGTCAGTGTTATGCAACGCGGTATTACCTTACCCTCGAGTCCCATTTGCATAAGGACCCTCGAGTGGATAATAAAGGCGCCGCTTCCATCATTAATCATGATTGTTTTAACATTCATATTGACGATACATAAAGTGATAATTAAAGCATCATAATGAGGGAAAGACAAACCGTCGGCATTGGACTTATCGAAGGTGATACTATATTCGAAGTCGTCATACCGTTCATGGGCGATGGTCCGTTTTAATTTGTGTGTGGTGGCGAACTTGACGTGGTTGATTGCTGAGTCGTCTTCGCCTCCGACGATCATGTTTAACCATTCTAGCTAGATTTTTGTTTATTTTGTTTTTCGGACGGCTAAGGATCCCATGGAATAAATAAACTAAGGGTTAATTTTAGAGACCTACCCATAGATTTGGCTTATTTACATTAATCTCCCTTGTGGTTTGTGATATTATGCCTACCTCCCTTATTTTATTTTATTTGTAGCACTTCCTTAAACTTTATTATTATAATTTTTATGAGTTTGATATGACTAATTTGTCCTTTCTGATATACTCTTCTCTTAATTAATTTTACTAACATCTTTTTTTAAAAAGATTCCTTTAAACAAATTTTACATAAAAAATCTCTTGAACCGAAAATCTGTTGTCCATGCTTAAAAATAGTCTCCTACGGCGATGCAATTGTTTGACCAAAAAGTGTTAAAGCTTTTGTTAAACTAATTAAAGATGAAGTAAAGGATAAATCTTAGCCAAGGATAATTAACTCTAGATCTAAGCACGTTGAAAAAAAAGATAAGATATGATCAAACTTATAAACTTAATAAGGTAGCAAATGTAAATGATAGTCTTACATTATGACATATTATCCCATGATGTAGCGATTAAGACAGAAAGGATGGAATGCCATAGATGAGGACGAGATCGAACTTATTAATTCAAACAATTTGATTACAGAGATTTGTTTTTCCTTATCTAACCGTTTCATGGTTTTCTTCTCTTCTTCTCCTTCTCGGAGAGAAAAAAGTCCCCCTCTCTTGTCTTCTCACCTCCTATATATCTTGTCAGTATTCCCTTTTTTCCATTGGTCCTTAACTAGAGTGCCTTCATCCTTTGACTGTACTTCACGTCGGCTCCCTCACCTACCATGACATTTTCTTCGCCATACAGGCTTTTTAATGGCTCGATCTCGACGGTGGCCGAGGTATTCGTTGTTATTACACCTAGTGGGCACGACCACAACTTAGTTAACCTCTTACCATTCCTGTTAGCGTTAATCCATGTGTGGTCAAATTTTGACCCATACAGTTAGTGCCTCCACCCGTTGGGGTCACCTATAGGCGGACCCTGTTATTTCCAAAATGGAAAATTCTGAATGCTCTATACGAGGGGTAAGAACCTCATAGCGAGGTAGCGACATGATGCTTCGAGAATCGCGTTGGACCGTTACGTTAGTTCAATATTGAACTGTCACGTCAGTTCAGGGTGTTACCAATATTCCCTATGCATCATTATGTCACAGATTTTCCAGATATTATATCATTTCTTGTTCCCTTTCCGTTTTCTAATAGGCGACTCTTGGTTTTCCCGCGTAGGACATTTATATACCCATAAATAAGGGGGGAGCTCCTCATTTGAAAGTTACGTTACTCAGTTGCTTAAGAGAGAATTTCACAAGTCTTCTCCTCTTTCCTTAGTCTCTCATATCTCTGCTCCCGCTAGAATTTGCGGTGACCATCGTCTTTTTTAATTCATCATCTTTTCTACTTTTGATCAAAGAAAATGAATGGCCGATACTTCTTCCTACTCTGATAACGATTTAGGTGCTCCGGTGCCGGAGAATGATGCATCCCTTCTTGAAAAGGTAGTGGAGGTGGTGGAAGATGAGGGATTTCCGACGGTGGATTAGGTGGTTCCCCGCCCGGGGAAGGCGAGAACCAATTTTAACAGCCCTGCCGGGGATGAACCTAAGCCTATTCCTTCCACGATGGATGCTCCAACGATCACGACATTTAAATCCAAATGGGGAATCCTTGATCATATTGAAATGGTGCCGGCAGATATGGATATAATGCATTTACATTGCCCACGCTACTGTGCGTTTTACGCGTACCCCTTTGTAATCGGGTACATGCTTCCCCTTCCTTCTTTGGTGGTTGATTTCTGCCATTTTTATAAGGTGTGCCCGGATCAACTCTCTTTGTATGCGTATAAGCTCTTCCTCATGCTCATCAAGTACGCAGAGCTGGCTAACCGACGAATTTCTCTAGGGAATATTCTCCACCTCTTCACTCCCCCCCATTTTCTTCTGGGCACGATGATTCACATGCGCCATCACGGAACCAAGATCTTGGTGATGAAGATGGACGACAAGACCAACCGCCGCTTCTGGGAAAATTACTTTTATGTCCGAATGGAGCCTGTCGTATTGAACCCGGCGAGGTTTCCCGAGATGTGGAATTTTGCTCGTAAGTTCTCCTTTCGGTTTAATTTGTATAATTTTTCTTCAGATGGACATCGGTTGTCTTATTTTAATGACTTCACTGAGGGTTTGCTTTTATTTTTGTAGACGAGAGGGTACCTCCCCCGCTTGTTTCTGATATTCGTGAGTGGGTGAGCGCAATTCTCCCCCACACGATGGGGATTCGCAAGTGGGAGTCTTTCCATGAGAAGTTTAGGAGCAAGCCACTTACTAGTGAGTTGGTTCATTGTGGTTCTATTTTGTTCTTTACTTTACAGTTTTTTTTATGTCGTCGTTATGTGACCAAATCCCTCTTTACTGATAGGTCAGAGAGGAGCGAGAAGGACGAGGGCTCCTCCGCTCGCGTTCCATCAACCAGTGCTCTCTACCTAGACTACACCAAGAGCTACTTCAGGTGAGGGTGTAGTAATCTGGTCACTCGTCTGGCCGCGCCCGCGGCCAAAGCCGTACGCTTGGAGGCTACTCTTCAACCGGAAACTCCAATTCTCACAGTCTGTTGAATAGGGGATCCTTCCCGCGTTGGTAGTGGACAAGCCCCATCGAAGAGGTGAATGGTAGTATTGGAAGGGGCTTCTTTGGCAGAAACACCCTCGAGGGGCGACCTTGCATCGACATCCCCCAAGACCGGCAGTGTGCCAACCTGGATGCAGAGGTGATGCCTATTGCAAGCATTTGAGAGACTATTATGACGTAGGGATGGAGCTCTGAGACTACTGTTGTTGTTCTGAGCAGGCTATCATCATCTCGGCTGAACCGCACCCTTTCTTTGGCCAATGAGAGGGGGGGAAGGCGTCATAGTTGAGGATTATGAATCCAAATCCGACATTAACCCTGAGGACATGGGGATGTTCGAGGAGGGTTTTACCCGAACTTCAGTAAGGGCGGAATACCCTTCTCTAATACTCAAAATTCTTTTGAATCTCAACATGTTTCAAGACACGGTCGATTTGGTACCACAATTCGATCTTCTATGCTCCGTCGGTGAGAGCGAATCTCTTCAGAAGGTCAATGATTCTTAGTTGTCATATGGTGTGGCAGTGATGGCCTTAAGGGTGAGTTCCCTTTTGCTTTCTTTATTTTATGACTTGTTTATATACTAACTCGTTCACCCATCTCCTTTTTAGACTTATATGTTGGAGTTCGAGTGTGCTCGTAGGGTGGAGACGCAAGCTGAGATGTGTCAGATAATGGCCGAGAAGTGTCTGCGGTATTGCAACAAATGTCGTGATATGCTTGAGCAGCTTCGATCGGGTGCTAGTACCTATTCCATCAGGGATGACTTTGAGAAAAAAGATGAAGAGCTAATGCGGTCTATCCATAGATGCAGTGAGCTTGAGGAACTGCTTTATGTAAAGGATGAAGAGCTTGAGGTGGGCAAAAGGGTTGCCGCGGAGTGCGAGGACCATCAGGTGAAGGTGTTGTCTTTACGAGCTGAACTAAAGCAAAATGTTGCTAAATTTGACACTCTCAGTGAAGAATGGGCATAGAAGATGGACAAGCTGGAAAGGAAGTGGTCGAGTTGGAGTGAGTCGAAGGTGCTCGAGTGTCTGCTTTAGCGAGAGTGGAAACACTATAAGACACTATACTCGTCGTCAAGTCTGAGCACAAATTTGAGAGGGCGACGACCACGCTGAGGGTGGCATGGCTCGAGGAGCGAATATGTGAACTTGACCGTGATGCTTCTAGGTTGGAAGAACGGGTTGTGGCTCTAAAAGCCAATAAGGTGTCGTTATTGGCTCAAGCTCCATCTCAGGAGTTTGCATCAGCTGTTATTCCTCGCCGCCTGTATGAGCTATGGGTCCATGATATGGACCAACATGATATATATAAAAATTTGTGGGAGGCAGGGAGCATTCCTGAGGACGCCTTTGAAGATGCTCGGGCGAAGGCACGCGAGGCTCGTATTGCCTGCGGTTACGACCCTGTGACACCGAGGGCTGGTAAGGGTGCTGGTATTGAGGATGGACCTCCTTCTGATGATGATGATGTTGGGGAGAACGGCAGCGGTGTTGGTATTGTAGCTTCTGTACTTAGTTTTCTTTTTGTTCTTTTTTGTTTATTTTCATCTTTTTCTTGAGGGCCTGTTTTGGCCTTTTGTAAGGTGCGAATATTGCGCACGTACATTTGAAAAAGACAGTTGCTTCGCCTTTATTTGTGTATCTTTTGACTTTCTTTTTCCTTGCCTCCCATTTCTATTTTTTCATTTCGTGGGAGAAGATCTTTGGATTTCTCGGTGACGAGTCCTTGAAATTATAATTAGGAATTCGAACGATGGCTGATCCAGTTTGCTTAATCCGAGCGAAGTCAGATTTTGTAGTGTGAGTTTGATTGAGGTGACTTCGGATTTGCAAGTTCGGACGAGGTTGACTTTTGATTTGCCAACTTAGGAAGAATCAACTTTGATTGTTATATTCGAATAAGGTCGACTTGACTTGCCAACTTAGGCGAAGTCAATGTTGACTTGTTTATTCGAGAGAGGTCAAACTCAGAGTTGTCAACTTGGGCAAAGTCAATCTTGACTTATAAATTCGAACGAGGTAGAATTTAGTCTTGCCAACTTGGGCGAAGTCAATTTTAACTTATAAATTCGAACGAGGTCGAATTTAGACTTGCCAACTTGGACGAAGTCAATTTTGATTCATATACTCGAACGGGGTCGAATTTAGACTTTCCAACTTGGGAGAAGTTACTCTTTCAGGGCGAGTTCGGCGATGGTTGGGGGCGATCTCACGTGAGAACGTACTATGGACCATTTTGAGTTTGATGGGATCACGCTTTGATTGGTATTTTGCGATGACCAACGCCCATAAGGGTGTTAATTCGAGCGAGGTCAACTTTGTAACCCGATGTAAATTCGAGCGAGGTCAAACTTTCTTTTCATTTGGCGATGGCCGATGGTCGTAAGGGTGTTAATTCAAGAGAGGCCGAAATTGTAACCCGTTGTAAATTCGAGTGAGGTCGAACTTTCCTTTAGTTTGGCGGTGGCAGATGGCCGTAAGGGAGTTAATTCGAGTGATGTCGAAATTGTAACCCGTTGTAAATTTGAGCGAGGTCGAACTTTCCTTTCGTTTGGTGATGGCCGATGGACGTAAGGGTTTTAATTCGAGCGAGGTAAAAATTGTAACCCATTGTATCGCTTTTATTGGAGATCATCACTCGGCGTTGTTTATGCGTGCGTCGGAGTGAGCCCCGATTTGTTTAACTTAGATTTTATTGGAGAATACTGTGTGTTTCATGGGCCTATCACCCAGTCCCCGGTTCCGGAAATTGTTTCTTGATAATGCCGACTTGTTCTGAACCTTTTCTGTCATTTGTAGTATGGTATGGTTTAGAGGGCTTTGCTCGGTTATTGCTTGCAAGATGGTACGATACAGAACATTTTCCTAGTGTGTTTGGTGGTGCTCATTCCTTGCTCGCGTACCAGTGAGAATGCTCTTGTTCCTGTTCTGAACCAAAATGAGAGCGTGCCAAGTCAAATCCAAACGAAATTGTCTATTACCTTGGCCTGGCAAGTTGGCGAAAAGGGGAAAGGTGTTGTAGGGTCACTCGTTTCGCCCCGTACTCTAATGGCGGTTTCAGATTTGGCTGCCATGTTTAGCTTCGTCATTAGTCGCACCTAGGCTTCTCGTGGGTTGGACATACCTTGCCCGTTGGGATATCGGAGCCGAGTCCCAATCCGATCCCATCCGATATACGCAAACAATAAGGGAAAATATGTCATACTTTGTTCATAAATCACATAGTGCGTGTGGGTACGAAAGTAAGATAGGATACGCCTGTTATTTCAAAGAGTCATGCAGTAGGATATCGTCCCTCCCTAAGAGGTGGGAGTACAGGCCGGGGTATAAGGTGTGTGTCAAATAGGATTGCGGTCATGCTAAGTGCGTAGTGACCGTGACCCTACTTTGAACATGCATATGACGTGCCAAACCTATCGTTACAGACGAGGTATGGGTTTTGCATAGGCATCAGACATAATTTCGGTTTCACGTAAAGATCTGACCAAGATTGGTTCGGTTATCCCAAAAGCTTATCTATCACTTTTTCGAGTTGGTGTTTATACCGAGATGGTGGGGCTATGACAGCCTTGTAGCGATATTTTGGCACTTGGCTAGTTTCAGATCTAAAGGAAAGTAAGAATTTGGCTAAGAAATCCCCACAGACGGCGCCAAATTGGTTGACCAAAAGTGTTAAACCTTTTATTAAACTAATTAATGATGAAGTAAAGGATAAATCTTAGCCAAAGATAATTAACTTTAGATCTAAATGCGTTGAACAATAGAATAAGATATGATCAAGCTTATAAACTTCATAAGGTATCAAATGTAAATGACAGGCTTACATTCTTGACATATTATCTCATAATGTAGCGATTAAGACAGAAAGGATGGAATGCCATGGATGAGGACAAGATCTAACTTTATTGATTCAAACAATTTGATTATAGAGATTTGTTTTTCCCTATCTAACCCTTTCATGGTTTTCTTCTCTTCGTCTCCTTCTGGGAGAGAAAAAAGCCCCCCCCCCTCCCCCCCTATTGTCTTCTCACTTCCTATATAAATTGTCAGTATTCCCTTTTGTCCATTGGTCCTTAACCAGAGTGCCTTCATCCCTTGACTGTACTTCACATCGTCTCCCTTAGCTGTGGTCAGATTTTGACCCATATAGCAACGAAGGGACAAAGTTATACGAATCCATTGAAGAAATAGAAGACAATAAAACCATTAAGATCGTTAGCTTAGCTTAATCATCAATAAGTCAAAGACTCGAAATCAGACAATCTCAAATCGTCACAATTCCTGCCAATGCATCTTTCGGGTTAGAAAATATTTTTTTTTAAGAAAAGATGTTTGAAAAACTAATTAAAGGGAACAGTATATTAGAAAAGGGCGAATTAGTCGTACTACAATTTTTAGGAGTTAATAATAAATGAGTTTAGAGAATTGTTACAACAAAACTAAAATAAGGGAAGCAAGTGTAATATTGTAAACTACAAGAGAAGTGACCGTTATGAAGCTAAACCTTATGGGAGGTCTCTAAAATTAACCTATAAACTAATGATATTGAGGAGAAATAAATAGTCAAAGGATAAGAATTTTTTAAAGGAAACTAAGGAAAAATAAATTGTCTCGTTGAACAAGCAAGCACTATTTAAACATCTCCTCAAGTGATTAACATTTACTTTTGGCAAAGTCAAACCAAAGAATAAAAAGCCATCTCCATGCCTCGCCATTCCTACGATCAACCCAGTTTGTCGTCACGTAGTTTTCCTATTTGTCCCAAAATTTAGATTGATGTTTAAATAATTAGATTTTTTTAGTAAAATAGAGTTAATCTTAACTAATATTAATATTTGAAAGATAGGTTAACCGATTTTGTAACGAGATACCATAGATACTATCAGAGTAGCAATAAATGGCGATAATAATGCTATACTCAATAATTCAAGAATAAATGGGGTAACATTAAATAGCATCAACGCAATGAATGACATCTATATAAATAAAAAATTGGTGAATCACCCAAAAAGAATGAGATTCCTTGGTATTCTTTCTGATAACGAAATTGTTACAACAAAACTATTAATATTCGGATTCTTCCTCAAATCGTGTGAGAAAAGTGTAACGGTCCAAATTTTTGTTTTAAGAATTTGCACCTCGTTCAACGGCTTAAGACCCCGAGAAGCTTCATAATACACATTATGACTCTCATGTATGATCAAGTTTGGTCTATGTAAGATTCGGAGTTAAATTTAAAGAAAAATCAAAATCTTATTTTTGAAGCTCAAATGGAAAGAGTTGACCGGAG